>VBSM01002121.1:31333898-31353880 GCA_008086735.1 Cheirogaleus medius | reverse complement strand
GGGGACGGAGCGCAGTTCTAATGAATCAAGTACAGTTTCTTTAAAGACTTTGAATCTGAATTTACTATTTCAAAATTTCTGATGAGCCTCACTTTTCAAGATTCCAAAGGATTACTAAGACATGCAAGACTATTACAGCACTGGCCCCGTCTTCAATGAATTTTGAAATATAAAATAATCTTTATCTGATCAGTTATGCCAGGCACAATTATGTTTTTAAACAAAGGATGGACTTAAGTGTTTTCAAAGACCATAGCAGAGATTTGGTAGTATCTGAGGAATGCTAGATAGATAAAGAAAATCCTAATTTCTGCTTAGCTAGGATGCCGGTCATTCATGGCAGATTTCATAGTCCACAACTTTTTAAATTCAACAAAATAGAAACCTCTCCAACAAAGCAATTATTCTTGTTATGTATTTACCATATCTGGGGGACTGTGGAGGAGAGTCTTGGGGGTGACACCTATGCATGGTTTTACCTCTCATAGAAAGATGCATGAGATCATCCTGCCTTCTTGCAAAGTTTAGAAATTTGCAATAGTGGTGGCCTTAGACCTCAAGTCTGATCTTAGATGCCTTCATTTCTGAATCAGCATATTCAGTTTCTTAAATTCTTTTTTTCCTTTGTACTCTGTGGTTCTAGTGCACAAATAATAAATGAAAAGCAAGTCCACCTTATAACACCCACAGTGTCTTTTGTGCAGACATTTTCATTCCATGCCACAATGGCTTCTTCCACTACCTCTTGTTATGAACAGATAACACCATTTTCAAGAGACCACTCTTGAAAGACAAAGTGACAAAGAATTACTTTGATCAGTGGTTCTTAACCAGGAATGATTTTTACCCTCAAGGGATATTTAACAATGTCTGGAGACATTTTTTATTTTCACAACTGAAGTGTGGAGGGTTATGCTAATTGCATCTAGGGCACAGAAACCAGAGAGTTGCTATATTGTCTACATTATACAGGACAGCAGCCCCCACCCCACCCCCAACACAACAAGGAATTATTCCGCCCAAAATGTCAATAATGCCCATATTGAGAAAACCTGAGTTAGGTAATTAAATTGATTGAATTGGTTTCACAGGGAAGTTCTACCACTCAGCTACACACTCGTTTCAGATGGAGAAACACCTCAGATGATTCTTGAACTGCAGCTGTTATTGAAGTTATAAAAGCTTGGACCTCTAGGACTCTAGGGCAGACCACTACCCATGACACAAGCTTCTTGTGATGCTGTCTTTCCTTAGTTTTTGAAATGTCCCAGGTTTAAACAGCTTTTCTTTCTTCTTCCTTTGCACTAATGGAATATGTCTCTTATATCTAATCTTACAATTCCCTTCAGGAAACTCAGTTGATTTTCCAATAGTTTAAAATACTTTGATTCTTTCCTTTTCAATGCATGCAGGCTAGAATGGTTTGTTGGAATTGAAAGCTAAGTTTACCTCCTTCTTTTGTGGCCTAGACATATTTTTATTCTAACATTCCTTAAAACTTTGTATTGAAGATTTTTCCATGATGAGAACAATGAAAATGAGATCAATAAGTTCTGGGTTTGTCAAAATTATCCACTGGCCAAGCCATCCACCCTTACTTTATATATCCAATAATAGTACACATTTTTCTGGTTTTCATCTCAATTCTGTCCAAATCTTTGTACCATTTAGTATAGCTGGTCCATTATTTCAGGGGTAGTACCCCAACTGCTCTCACTACAGACTCTCTGTCAGTGGTATTGAATGAATTTCTTATAGTTTCCTGGAGTTTGGCTGCCTTTGGTAGAGTCTAGTCTTCTCTCTAAAATCTTGCTTGCCTTCCTCTGTTGGATGTCTCTGGGCCCTATCACCATTTCTAATTTAGCAACAACTAGTAACTACTTCAATATATTCCCTTTTGATAATTCTCTTCCCACAGGCAGTTAGACATAGTTGCCCAACCTAAGGTCAATACTGAACTTCGATATGTCATTTTCTTCTTCATCTCTGCCCGAAGATCTCAATCTTTCTCTTACAGACATGTCTCTTTCCTTCTAGCTTATTATACTTCCACTCTTCCTGTTCCTACAGTAAGACTGGAGCACACTTGGGAAACCACTACAATTTCTCCCTAGAGACAGGGTTTCATGACAAGCCTTTTAAATTGCCTTCAGGTTCCCAATAATTTCAATGAGTTGTTTCTTTATTTCATCCCTAGAAGATGGCTTTTATTTTTTCTGAAAATGCTCCATTTCTGCTTGTGGTTTATTTTTTATTAAATTCTACCACACTCTATAAGCTAATACACAATGTTTGTCTCTGAATTCTGACATCATCATCAGACCTATATCTTTGACAATTCAAAGCCAACTCGAAACCTTGTAGTGAGAGGTAGGTCCTGAAACTATGGACAAGCTACATAAATTTAAACTTACTCTTTTGCTTCAAATGCATCATTACAAAGAACAAGATTCAGGACAGCCTCTCTATGTTGTCTACAAGGCCTGGCACAAGAAAGTCAAAGCTAGACGTCCTCACGCTAGTGCACTCTATAACAAGGAACTTAGTTGTAGTCGACAGCCCTGGCCTCCAGATTTTTCAGAAAAACAGAACAGCTAAGAATTGTTCTGCCTCCAAATGTCTAAAAGCATACTTATAATCGCATTTTTGCCTCAGCTGTACTTGCTTATGAGGACTTCCATGGCCTATCAGCCAAATTAAATCTGCATTGTCAAAGTATCACACAATCCTAAAGCCTCTTGATCAAAGCCCTGCCACAATTTTAATCTCAGGCCAGTATTTTGCTCCCCAAATGCCATTCTTTGTCAATTTCTCAATATTTTCAGCCAATGTACCTGGTCCTAACATTTTACTGATTGAATTTACCTCTCAAGAGTCATAGGCTCCTCTTTTGTGACACACAGAGTGAGACAAGAATGGGCACCCTAAGAGAAGAGCAGGAGGTGGGGACTGAGCTAGCATGCTCAGTTCTGCCACAAGGTACATCAATTAGAATCAACTCTTTGGTTACTGACTAGGAATGAGTAAAGGGATAGAAAGAGGCTAGTACTGTCTTTACACATAAAGAAAACATCAGGAATGGGGAGTAAGCTTTCCCTAAAACAGTAAAGTGGAATGGATACTGCATTAGCATAATAACATTAAAGTTATGAGACATGGTCAATGTTAAGAAAAAAAGTATTTTGTTTTGTAGCTTCTCCATTATTAAAAATTTTAAAAAGCCTAAGCCTATTTCTGAGGACAGGAGGATATACAGCCACCCTTGCTGGATGGATTGGGACTGTCTCAGGATGGAGCAAGGATACTGAGAGGGAGATTAGAATGGTATAAAGGAGCAAGGAAAATATAGGAAGAGGTGAGAAGAGGGTGAGAGCACAGAGAGAAAAGGGACTCCTGGTATTCTAAAGCTTACTATGCATGGTCTGAAAAGGAACCACAGAGAAAGATAAAGACATATTATCATCAACTTTTGGAATCTGGGTATTCATAATTAGCCAATCTTGAGACTTGTGCATTCTCCTATAGCTGATCACTCATAAGCCTCTATGTTCCACCTTATCTCTACCCTGAGCTCCAGAACCACATTCGTAATAATGGACAGCAGTGATTGGGTCATGGCACCCACTCAGCAGATCATAATCAATGCACAAGTGTAGAATAGAGCAGAAGAAAATTATACAGTATATTGCATGTAGTAAGAATAAGTACTATTTTGTGAGAATTTAGTTTCACTTTGATATTTGTGTATGTATGCACAATAAGGGTTTTTTTTCCCCCAGTAAATCTCCATTTATTCAAAACATTTGAAAACCAGAGTATTCAGATAAATTGTCCAAATTCAATGATGTATTATTAATGCTCCCAAGACTTACTAGTTCTCAAACAATTTTTGCACTTGACTCTATAATCATATTAAATACAAGTTCTTCTTTCTCTGAGGGTTAACTTATTAGTTCAATTAACCTTTACTGACATTGTTCATCACCTGCAAAATGTAAGACACTGTGCTAAATAATATGACACCAAATAAACTAAACAATATCCTCCTCTGAAGGCCCTCATTGTCCTATTAGCTTAGTTAAATGGCTCTTGTCTTATTTTTTTAAGATTTTTTTAAGTAAGACTTTTTAAGTTGTAAATATTTTAAATAATGAGTCTTCAGTGCACATTTTTGCCTCAAGGAGTAAATGAAATGGCAGAAAGCCCCAACTTCCCAAATGAGGAGTTTCCTTTGTCCGTATAGTCCCGATTCTGAATTTTTACTCCCGTAATCATATTCTTCAAGAATTAATGCTTAGAAAGCTGAACAACCAAATTGAGTGTAGTTGTTTAGAACATCAAAATACTCAACATCCATACTCAATACTCAATATCCATAATATTCATATCCATACATCTTCCAGCCACTTTTTAAATATCACAATTCCCAAAGCTTAAGATGTCATGAATGCTGGTGGGTTCACCCTATGGGAAACCCACATACACTGATTCCTTCCTTTCTTTCTCTACTTCATTCCATATCTATGGTTAACATCTATTAACAAGAAAATCGCTATGCTATTTCATTTTTACTTTAAGAAAATTCACCTGAAAGAGTTTGCCCAGAGTCTATAGAAGAAGTGATGAGACTCAGAGAGCAATCTGCAGTCACCTAAGAAGTAGGGAGTGGTGAATCCCTGCTGTCTTAAAGTGTTTGGAGAAATGTAGGTCTTAGTTGCCTTGCATAGCACTTTATTGAATGTTCTGACAAGTGAATATTTAATAAACAAGACACACACCTCCAGAATCTATTAATTAACTCTTTGGGGCTTTTAGGGTATGATTCAGAAGTCAACACGGTTCCTACACAATATGACACTCTTGAGAAACAGGAAGATTCATGAAGCTTTCAACAGTGATTAAAAATTTACAGTCATTTATAACTTCTAACAAGTAAACTGAAATATCACCCTAGAATGTTGTAGCAATTTGTCCTTCCTTTTGTATTCAAATAATTTAAATCTAATTGATCCTACAGCATTCATACTTAGGGGAAAATATTTTATCCATGCCTCTAGACAAGAAGGGGTAGACCAAAGTATCGTTTTCAATCCAGTCATAGAGAGGGCTAAAGTTAGTCACCAGCTTTGCGTAAGAACCCATTTTTTTAATAATACGGCCAACAAGTAACTAAGCCTAATGTGCATGAACATGCGCACACGCACCGCCCCACACACATTGGGGGAAGTCTATAACCAAATGTTTTTCCTTCCTTTTTCCTGATTGAGAGAAAAGTGGATTTGTTTAAAAAAGAATAAATTCTTGAGAGGCACATAACAGTGGTTACATGGAGTCTTTGAAGTCATCATGTCAGTGTTCAGCAGTTCTGCAGCATGATAATACGGTGGGATATGTTTTGTAGATACCATTAGCCTATGACCTTCTCCTCACTCAGCCTACTATGTCAGAGATTTCCATTGTCCTTATGGCTGAAACGAAAAATAAAAGCTCAGATTTTGAGTTTTTAATTTTTATAAAATTGATAGCAGAAACAATTGCTTATAGTTCTAATAGTCAAAAATGTTTGAAAAATTCATTTGAGAATTGGTTATTTGAAAATCAAAGGTCTAAGCACCATTTATTGAAGAGACTCTCCTTCTCCCATGCATGTTCTTGGCACCTTTGTCAAAAATAAGTATCTTAGTTTTCTATTAATAAAATAGGAAACTAAAATGCCTATGTCCTTTCTTTTTCTCTGGGCTTTCAGAATTGATATCAAAACTGAGGCACTATTGATAAAACATTTTTTAAAAGGAGCTCTAGAATAACAATTTAGCATAATTTACCATAAAGAATTGTTCTCAGGCTGGGGTGCACTATGGCTTGGGCCAGGTCCAGTGAGGGGAAGCCAGCAGACCTACCTAGCTGATGAAAGAGCCTTATCCTACATTTTACTGATGTGCTTTGGGATTCAGTGGCTTCATTGTTCTCTCAGCCTCTGTTATTATTAATGCTTAATTTTAATGGATGAAGAGAGGATTTTGGTGTGGGTGGCTTGCTTCTTCTTTTTGTTGTTGTTAAATGTAGCAACAAACAATCAAATCAAAGGAAGAAAGTTACAAAGAAAATGGGTCATGAATAAATAAAAAGGTCAGGACTCCAGTATTTAGTGCAATTTCTGGGGAACTATTAACTACACTGTGATTGGCAGATTTAACAGTACCTTCTGCTCACTTTTGCCAGCAACTATGCAATTATTCCAGGTGTTGTAGTGGAATGACTCTATCAAATTTTATAGGATTAATCAGCATGTAAATGTTGGCAGGCTTCAGACTTGGATCCGGACTTCAGGTGCTGCACTTAAAACAGATGGAGAGAAACAATTCATTTGTTTTTAAAGGGGATTTATAAATTGGCCATACTACCTTTGCCTTGAGAAAGAACTTATTTCATGACACTACTTACAACAATCTCTCCTTAGAATTTACAAAGATTTATCTATGTATTAAGAGGTAAAAATAATCCCAGAACTTAAAATGTACACAAATATAACAATTCCATATTTCCTTTTTGAAATTTGGGAAAATATTTTCATTGTTTTGGTTTTTGGCGGGGGGGGGAGTATTTTAAACATTTCTTCTGTTGGTTACAACTTCATAATGTCATAATAGTAAGTCAAAAAGACAACATGTTGGGTCTGTATTACCTCTATCTGTCAAATCTTTCTTTAGCCGTGTCAAAGAGAGGCTCAAAATTTGGGAAACTGTGTGGCGACCATTGTCTGATTATATAACTACTCGGCATAAGCTCTTCTACCCACGAACTTCCAATGGCTCCTAATTGCCTATCGCAATGGTTTTCAATTATTTGTTCTTGCCAAAAGTAGTTTAGGCACCGCATTAGTAACAATGGAAAACTATAGCAGGAGTGCACAGTGCACCTTGACGATGAGGTCTGAGAGGGTGGAATAGGGAAGTGACATTTTAAGAAGCTCTCCTAGAAGCCTGGATGCTCCCTCTTAAGTCTGGCCCCAGTTGAGAAGCACTAACCCTGAGCAGAAACTCCAAACATCTCTGTTCGCTATTCCAAACTCTTTGATTCTAGTTTAATCTACCTGCTCAACCTTATTCCTTTCTCTAACAACATGGATTCCAATCAGACAGGCTTCTCAACTATACATTTATTCCTTCCCCTAGTATTTTTATTTTTGTTTACTTTTCAAACTAAGAACTAGCCTAACCCCACCTTTTAAAGATACTTTCCCTAGATTCCTTTAAACAACTATGTTCTTTTTGTATAGTCCTTGTTTCAATCCCTCATTGGATCACCAACATGGGAAGATCCAGGACTCAGTTAAAATGGATGTCACATATATAAATTCTGGATTTATGGTCTGCTCTGAGCAATTAGTTTAGTAGCTCCACCATATTTACATAAAATGTCTTTTCCATTGTCTTATTTTTGTTCTGTTTTCTGCAATGTTCTTAAGTTAGGTGGTAACTGATGAACCACTGGACTTCATCATTTTGGAAGTTGTTATACATGACATTTTGGTCCAACTCTCCATTAAATTTACAGTAGAGATTCAGTGCTGAAGTGACTAGCAGAGTCTAATTGGAGCCATTGTTCTTTTTCAATTGAAGATATTTATTCTATTTTATTAAAGGTACTTTAAATTTTTAGGAACTTTATCAAACAAACAAAAGCTCTTCACATACTCAATGTTAGTCATTAGGATAAATAATCAATTCAGCAAATCAATTCTAAAAGCATTTATTTTGATGATGTACTATGCTATATAAAGCATACTGATTAATAATAAGAGTTTTTTTACCTGGAAGGACAAAATAGTAGGTGAAGTTAGAATTAAACTTAGATAACATTGAATTCCTTTATTCCTTTGGAACAAGGAGGTCAATACGTTTGTTTTGTTTTTTAATGAAAAGACAAACAAGTACAATCTGACCTGAATTTTAGGCTATACTTTCTGAGTTATGGTACATGCCAGTACAATAAGGAAAGGGAATCTCAGTGTAATAAATATTTTCCTATGAAAGTTGAAACTTTAAACTGAACTCATCTATGTAATGAGAACAAGAAACTCAAATACTACTGCCAACAGATTAGGGAAGAATGAGCCCAGAAAGAAGAAATAACAGCTGATATGTTAAACATTTATCAGACTATGAAGCCCAGTTTCTCATTCTTATCTGAAAAGCGAGATCTGATTTAGGAAAGAAACTGAACTAATAACAACATGGAGTGTGATTTGGAACCTGAGAAACTGGAGGCAGAAAGACACAGCATGCAGAAAGTGATGGCAAGAGCAGGAGGTAGGCCTCGGCAATGCAGTGGGAAGATGGGGATGAGAATGAGAGGAAGTTTCGAGCAGGATACAACAGGCCTTGCCATCGCGTGGGCCATCAGGAGTGGTGGAGAGAACTGGGCCTGGTGACCGGGAAGGTGCTGCTGTCATGAAACAAGCCAGGAAAAACCAATTGTGCTTTTTACTTGCCTAGAGAGTAAAGATATTGATGCAAATTGGCTATTGGATTGTTTTAAACTATAACTTAAAAGGTGACTGTAGGTCTGTCCATATGTGTTTGGAATTATGGTTATCTCAGCCTATAAATAACATATGGACTTGAATTATTATTACTTAAATGCCTCTTGTGCATCTGGCTCGTTTAGATTGTGTCTGCAGTCAATGGCTATCCCGTTTACAGAAACAGATCACTTAGGCAAAACTCAGCTTTCGACAGTCAAAACTCAGGAAATAAACCCAAAAAAGGCCTTTGGACCCCCTTAATAGATACCAGTCACAAAAAGCATTAGAAGTTTCTGCACTTTATTCAGCATTCATCTCCTTTACTGGGCACCACAAGAATTCATAGGACCAATTATTAATGGTTGTTTGTATTAGCCAGGGTAGATAAGGTTATACTGTAAAAAATAAAAATCTCAGTGGCCTAAGACAGCAAAAATGTATTTCTTACTCACACTATCTGTCCATTACAGGTTGACAAACTGACTCTGCTTCCCACAGTCACTCAAGACACAGCTAAGGATCATTTCATTTAGGCACAGGTTTCCTGGGTCATAATATGGAAAAAAAGATGGTGACTTGCAAATTGGCTTTTAAAACATCCACCTAGGAGTGACACAAATCACTTCTGTTCAAATTTCTGTAGTCAAGGCAAGTCTCATGATCACACTTAGTTCAAGAGATTAGGGAAGTACAATCCTACCATGTGTCTGGAAAAGAGAAGATTGGGAAAAATTCAAATAGACAATATCCAACTTGTATGAGATGATGCATTATTAAACTAGATGCACTACACACGTGCAAGGTTTTAACATTATCATGCTACAAAGTAATCATCTATTAATACAAAATCGGCATTAACTGGTATTTCATTGTTTTGACTTAGAGAATAACCTCCTTGTTACCTATTTCTACTTCATGGAATGACAACCATTCTCTAAGGACCCTTTGCTGACCCCTCAAGCCTGAGCTGGGTGCTAAAGGAGCTATTATAGTACTCTATGTTTACTCCCATGCCATACTGCCTGTAATTGGCACATCGAGGGCAAGAATGAAGGCACAGACTTCTTCAATCAATCTGGCCAGTTCCCAGAGGATTCTTCAATCAGATTCTACTTTAGAGGTGCTCAGTTGTCTTCCAGCCCCAAGGACTACGCCCCATTCTTGGTGGCCCTTCGGTTGCAAATCTGACTCTTGGAGACTGAAATAATTCCTGGCATTTAGGGTAATTTTTAAATAATCCCTGCCACTGAGACTGACTACAAATACATATGCTTACTTACACATTTTATGTCTTAAAAATGAGTCTGAGCTGTTATAACATAGAGAATTAAATGACTCTAGTTAAAACAACTAAACTGTTAATACTCCTATTTGTTCTTGTACTGTGTTATATGAGCTTTAGATATCTTGGTAAAGTGACAACATAGAATTTCAATGCTTGTGGGCAATGTATTTCTGAAGGGCAATTTTTCAGGTTTGTGTTTTAAATGTACCTACATACCAATTTAAAATTCCCTTAGAATAATTACACTGTCAAACATCCTGTATTGAATAGATTTTAATGTACTGGTTCTATACTTATAAGAAGAGATATGATGGTTTTAACATTACACAAAATCATTTTGCTTCATTTAAACAGCACTTACACTGCTATATCAGAGATATAATCTAGGCATGGCAGCAAAGCCAAGATTGGATTGTGTTTGAAAAGACACATCAAAATCCCAGAAGACACCAGAAAAATTTCCAAAGCCTTTCTAATCCCAATAGAAATTTAATTATTCATTTATTCTTCTTGGAGATTTTCTATCTTTGGACTGCATAGCCCCAGTTAATTCTTGGAGAGTAATTTCAAGTTAATTGGTTAACTAATTGTAGCCCACAGGTAAAGTCCCTCAGTAATAAATGCATAAAAAACAAAGGTTGTACATAGCAGAGAATCTTAAGTGCAGTGTTTTGTTAATCTTTCACCAGAAGTAATATTCCTTGGTGTGCACTTTTTCTGATCTTTTGAGTCTAATGGTCACTATGAAATACCTAATTGTGTCCCTTTACACCCTGGGAGAGGAAGGGGAGAAGTGATCAAGGCTTCCAGAATTGATACCTTGGTACCAAGAACAGTCAGGAACTAGTCTGACCTAGTCTGACCCTTCCTTACCTTTTCCTCCAGTTATTTCCCTTCTACCTTTTCCCAACCCAGCTAAATTTCCCAAAAGTAAATTAAAAGACTTGTTTATTTATTTAGAAAAGTAGAAAATGTACCTTTTCTTCCTTTTCTTTTCAGGTCTGGTAAAATTTCATTGACTTCCCAGTAGGACCCTGGTATCTAAGTTTCTAGCCATGGTCTGGGATATTTGCCTTCCTACACTACATAGAAGTGTGATCCCTTCTTAGACCCCACAAATTCCATTTGAAAAAGGCTTTTCATTGGCACAATCATGACCCCACTGGAAAAGTGTCTCTTTTCAGTTGTCATCACATACATCAGATGAATGGGCTTCAGATTCCTTCTAGAGTTTCCCCTATGTCAATCCAGTTTCATAAATAATTATTTCCTCACAGACCTCGACAAAATTCCAGTACTTAAACTTGTCTAACCTGAAAAAAATATATTTTCATCTAAGAAAGGACTCACGCTGCAGAAAGACGCTATCCTCTAAGCAATCAGCCATCCAACTGAGACCTGGTAACCATTCAACTCAAGGCAACCTGAGCTATTTCTATTTCCTGATGCTGGTTAACCCTGGGATGAGACCAGGCCTACTTTGGCTTCTATTGTTTGTTCAGCTGAACCTCCCTCCCAGAATGCACCTTTCCTCTTTGTTCTACTTAACCAATTTACACATCTATCAGTGTAAGAATCCAACCCGGCATCTTCTCTGAATGGCTACTCACAAACAGGGATCATGACTTCTATATCTTCTTATCCCCCAACCACTTCTAACATACTACCTACCATGTACATAGCAGGTGATCCAGAATTGCTTAATAAAAATGCAAATCGACAGGGGAAGTGGGGGGTGGAGAGAAAACTCAAACATTTCTTTTACATAGACTTTAAAAAAATATAACATATACACATGCACATATATATATGTGTGTTTTAAAATATAAATTTGAGTTTATTTCTCCCTAAACTTGAACTTCCATAAACATTTAACTAGTGCCTTACTCTCCAGCCATGTTGCACATGTACAATACTTTCTATAAACATTAGTTTATAGTCTCGAGAATAAATCGTGATCATTTTAAAAGAAATTAGATTGATAGCCTTGCCAGAAAGGCCTAAATCAAATTTGAGACTGAATTACATATTTTTATACCCACTACTACATCCTCCTTATATTTCGGGCCTTTACACATGTTCCAAGATTTTAGAATGCTTTTGGCAGTATCCATGAATCTTACATTTCTTACCAACCATAACCTGTACATCAGAAGATTATTTTGGAAATCTTCCTTGCAAAGCTCTTTATGCAAAAAATTGCATCTTTCCGTGGAATTCCAAAATGGTAATGAATGTTGCATATAAAAAGGACCCCATAATCATGTGAGTTTGGGAAACATGAGTTAAATAAATTTAAACAACTTACTTTATTGCTGAACTTCTTAGAATTTTTAGTATGTTAAAGTGCAGTGTGAATCACCAAGAGGAGGATATAGAATATTCCATTTTCCAACATCTCACAACACTATTCAAGGAACACCTTTAAGGGCCAGAAAAATGCACCATTCTATAGGGACTAGAATGTCTCTCTGTCTGGCGTCCTCTTTAAAAAAGCTGTTGCAGTCATGATCCAAATTTGTTGCATGCCAAATGGTTACTGCAAAAATTGTATTAGCCTGGAGGAATTTTCCAGTCTCCTTGGATAACATGACTGCTTTAACCTTAGAAAGTTTATGAGAATTAATGATCAACTCTAATTGCTTGAATAACATAAAAGTTCTGACACAGAAAAAAACAATTTCTGGTGAACAGAGCATTCAATTCTCTCTTCTTCACTGTCTCTCTCATCTGCCCAGAACTAATTCCCTGCAAATTAAAGACGAGGGGAAGAATAAGCCATGCAAATGTGCCTTGTGTCCTGATAAAGATAAATATGGACAAAGAGTTTAGAAGCTGGTCCCTTTGAAGTAGGTAGAGATTCTTGGAGCTGAAGATCTCAGACTCTGTGTGAGAATTGGAATTTTTGCATTTCAAAAGTTCTACCTTCTTCAGATTTTTACCCTTATTTTCCCAAAGCAAATTAGACTTTATATAGACATTGCAAGTCATACAATCTATCTTTTCCTTTCCTTCCAACAGTACTAAAATACCTAATGAGTTTCAATATTTTTAAGAAATAAAAAAAGAAAAATAGAATAAAAAAGCTCCCTTCCTTTCCATGTAATCCTAAAGGGATGTGAAATATACTTATTGCAAGTATGTACAAGGATATTTCATTACCAGCTCAGTAAAAATGCTGATGACAATAACCTCGAAGAAATATTCCTTAAACTTGCAAGCTACAATATCCTCGGATGATGCATCAAAAGCCTGTTGGAAACAAAAGTTTGGATTCAGAGTGGCATGCGGATACCTGTTTTTCTCAGCAAAATAATTCAGCCATTGTAATTATTTTTAACAGAATTGGGCTTCACACTGTGGGATAATGAGCTGGAAAATGTATTTGTTTTAAATAAAGGCATTTTCACACTACAAGAATACACAAACATCTACGAAACCCAAATGCGCCCGTCCAGCGTGCCTGGTAAAAGAGCCAATTTGATGTTATTTCCAACTGTGTAGAAATAATTTGCTACAAATTCAGGCTACAATGCAAACAGGTGCTTCTTGAAAGAAACCCCATGAGTCTGGAGTTGCCAAGGGCTGGGACAGCTGGGAAACATGAAGATGTTCTCTCTTAAATGGCACCTAAGCATTTGGAGCCTGTTGGAATTCTGACTCCAAACATTACTTTCAGGTTGGTCATTCATGATCATAGGACCAGGCTGGCCCCTAAATAAACTTTCAGATTTCACCACAGCTGTGAATTTGCACTAGCAATGATAAGAAATCACATTTTAAACTGAGAATGTAAGGGAAGGTGATTCGTAAGTCCCAGGAGGGCAGATAAGGGATGTCAGATGAAGTAACTCTCACCCTAAACCCCAACACCTTCACCCTTTGAATTAAATAAAGAGACAAAGACAAAACCAAAGGAAAGAAGGGTGGAATACACTGGACAGCTAGAAAAAATATAGAGGGTGCAGTTATAAAGAAAATGGAAAAGGGATGAAATCATAATGCTATAGATCAGTAACAAATGGTGAAAAGAATGCAGTTCAAATAAAGGAATTAGAAATTATCTGAGGCTTTGAAGGCAAATTTCCAAAGCACAGAATGCTTAGATTGGTGTTATGTACAATTGGGTGTTAAAAAAAATACTGCTCAGTGTCAATGATTCTTGCCTGGACCTTCAAACATTGCCAGTACTCATCCATAGCTCTGCCTAGAGTTTATTGCTGGATTTTATTGAGCTGTCAATGAGTTTGGTGATATTAAACCCTCTTTCTTGAAGATTTAGTTCCTTCTCCTGAGCTTCTAAAACACCCCTTTGCCACCAAGCATGGGTACCTCAACAGAGGAATCCATTCTGAAGTTGAAAGGAATTCATCAGTACAAATAGAACTTCTGCAGAATGGCACCAATGTGTCCTGACATGATTCTCAGCAAGGAGTTTCCAGGTAATAAATAAATAAATTCAAGAATGCACTTAAAAATATCCAAGACTTCTAGAATCCATTTACCCCTGAAAAGGCAAAATTGTTTAAGGCAGCTGTTAGCATAGGCTGGAAGTCACATTTTAAGCTTAGTTGTCACATGACTAATTTATATACAGCCCAAGTGTCAAAACAAAAAAACAAAGATAATCGAGTCAACTTTAAGTGTCATATACTGTGAAACCCGTCCCTTTTGTCTTACATTGTGCCAAACATATAAAATGATTTGGTTATATGAAAATGACTTTTACTTAATTTAGTAAGCTAATTTGTTTAATTTTAAGTTCTAATAGCTGAACTCACACAAGCAAAATATTTTCCTTCTAGAATTGATGTTGTTGCTCTCTCTGGAGTTTCTTGATTGCCTTGGGGAAAAAAGTAATGTGTGAGGAACACATAACAGGGGTAATTTGGAAATGTAAAATATAGGATCTTCTCATACTAATTTGTCCTTGAGAAAACTGCATTAAAACCTAAATATTTATAATTCTAACTCTTTCCATTGAGCATGGATCCTATTACATGGAAGACCCTTTGTTTTACTAAGCTACCTACTGGGTTTGGGTTTGAAAACTTGAGGGTGGTAGATTGATAAGAGATGAATTGTTCTGAATAGTACAATAGAAAGGAAGGTTGCTGATGAGAAATCAAGGAAAGAGAGAGGAGTCAGGATTCTGAATACTGCAGGAGGTCTCAGTGCAGCTGAAGACGGGCACTGGAGAAAAATGTTGAAAAGTAGCTGTCAGGTTTTTGCAATAGGTTGAGGAATTTAAACTCTAAACTCATTTCCTAATAGGTTGTGTGGTTTCATTTTGAGTAAGAAAAGATAGTTTTCATTATTTTGTATATTCTGTTATTTAAAGAAAAACATTGTATATGTTCTTTAATACTTAAGACATTTACTTTTAAAAGATTTCTTTTTGTCAAAATAAGGGGCCATAAACTTTCTTGAACACAGAAATGTCTTGTTCCTTCCAAGGAATAAAAGGCCTTGTACTTCATAATAAGAATCGCAATGATGATTCTCCTTGTATTTATCTCTCAGAGAATGAGGCACATGGTGAACTCTACTATCTCAATCAGCAGCTAGAATTTATCCTCAGTGAAAAAAATTCTCACAAAAATGAATTTCAGCTCACAGTATTAGAGTAGATTACAGTTTAAGTATGAAACCTTTTGGATATGTCATTCTGTATTTATAGCATGGTTCTGACTTATTTGCATAAACAAATGTTTATGTTCTTGTTTATGTAGTTTTGTAAAATGGTGTCTAGAGGGAAGGGAAACTCATCTTACAAGCCCCCAAAGAGGGGAAATTTGATTCAGATACTTAATCTTTTGACCAGCTTTGTAGCTATACCTCAGTTTCTTATTGCATCAAATTGGAATAATGCCTATTTCTATGATATTCACGGGCATATTATAAGAACAGAAGAAAAAGAGAACATTTGATGTTATGTTGATTCACTGAAGGAATAAGCTGCTAATTGCTTTTTCTTTCATAGATTTTTATATTTTAATTACAGAGGTAACATTGCAAAAGCCTCAGTAGAGAGGTATACAGTTAAAAATATGTAAATCCTATTTTACCTTCCCCTTCCCCACTAAATTCTATTCCCCTCTTCAAAAGCAATTATTATTTTCAGTTATTAGAGATTTATTTCTCTATTCTTTTTTGTTGATCTCTAATTTTATTGCATTGTGACCATAGTATTAATACATAGCTTGAACTATTTCTGTTTTTCAGAACATGTAGAGATCATGTGGGGGGAGGGGAGCTCTATTAATTGTTGATATATTTGTCATGAAGATTCAAAAAGGATTTTTTTCCATATGTAAGTTACAAATATAGAGGTAAAGAAAGAAATAGAGATAGAGATACATTACATCAAGCTTTCTCATAGTTATCGAAATCTTACTTATTTACCTTTTTTTGTCCAATTGATCTTTCAGATTCTGAAAAAGATATATTAAATTTCCAACCATGACTTCAGATGCTACTTTCTCCTTGTATTTCTAATTTTTTTCTTTATGAAACCCAAAGCTATAATGATAGTACATAGAGTTTCACAGCTATCATATCTTCTCAGTGAGTTGTTCATATTTTAACACAAGTAACCCTTTTGCTCATCAAATTTTGGGCCTAAAATTCTACTTTTTTATACAATATTGCCATATATACTTTGCTTTGTTAAGATTGCTTTGCATACATATTTTTTTTTATTTTCACCTTCCTGTGCACTTTTGTTTTAGTGTTGTCTCTAACTCACACCTAGATATTGTTTTTTACTCAATCTGAAAATCTCCATCCTTTAATAGAGGAATTCAACCCACTAATAAATGCCTCATTAACAAATATAATTAAATAATATAAAATATTATTATTACCCATTAATAAATATTTAACTAAAATCACAACTAATGCCATATTTGTCCTTAGTTCTACTGCCTATTTATGTCTTCTATTTACTATGTTTTCTTATTATCTCTTTTGCTGTCCTTTCATCTATCTGTCTTTTTGAGTTATTGATGTTCTATTTTATTTGTTCTATTTGGAAGTTATAAAGCCTATTTTTATTATTTAGTGATTATTCTTATATTTTTATCTGATGCATTTCAACTTATATTTTTCAAACACATCTAAGATGAATTAGAATCTGTATCCTCCTGCTGGACAAGGGGAAACCAGGAAATACATAATACATTTGAAAGATTTAGCAATAGATTAGACTGAGCAGAAGAAAGAATGTCAAAACTTGAAGAGAGGTCTTTTGAAATAATCCAGTGAGATAAAAATAAAGGAAAAAATTTAAAAAGAATGAACAAAGCCTTTAACATGTATGGTACTGCATAAAAATGACTGAAGTTATGAATTTATGAATTATTGGTATTTCTGAGGAAGATGAGAGATTAAAAGGTTTAGAAAGCCTATTTAACAAAATAATAGATGAAAACTTCCTAACTCTAGCAAGAGATTTAGTGATCCACACATAACAGGCTCAGTGATACGCAGGCAAATACAATGCAAAAAGGATTGTGTATCATAATCAGACTATCTGAAGTCAAAGTGAACAAACAAATTCTAAAATTAGCAAGAAAAAAGAGTCTAGTAACCTGAAAAGGAAACCCCATCAGCCTAACAGCAGACTTTTCAGCAGAAATGTTGCAGGCCAGAAGAAAGTGGGTTGGCATATTCAAAGTGCTGAAAGAAAAAACAACAGTCAGCTAAGAATTCTACATCCAGCAAAACTAAGTTGTTTCCAGACAAGCAAAGGTTAAGGAAATTAGTTATCACTAGATTGGCTCTACAAGAAATGCTCAAAAGAGTCCTAAACTTGGAATCAAAAGGATGATGTTCACTATCATGAAAAACACAAAAGTATAAAACTCATTGGTAAATTAATCACACAAAGGTAGAAGAGAAAAGAATCAAGTGGTGCCAGTACAGAATTGTACCAAACCTGAAAGACAATCAGAGAAAAAGAAAAAAATAAAAGGAATTTATAAAACAACTAGAAAAAAATTAACAATATGACAGAAACAAAAGTTCACATATCAATACTAACCTTGAACATAAATGGCTTAAATGCTCCACTTAAAAAACATACATTGACTGAATGGAGTTTAAAAAATGATCCAATTATATGTGGCTTACGAGAAACTCACCTTACCTGTAAAAACATATAGAATGAAACTATATTCAAAAGTGAGCACAAGTAGCTATACTTATATCAGATAAAACAGACTTTCAGTAAGAAATAGTAAAAAAAAAAAAAAAAGGCAAAGGTCACTATGGAATGATAAAGGGATCAATTCAGCAAGAGAGTATAACAATTTTAAATATATATGCACCTAATACTGGAGCACCCAGATTCATCAAACAAATATTACTAGACCAAAAGAGAGGGATAGACAGCAATACAATAATAGTGGAGTACTTCAACACTCTATTCACAGTACTATCATCTAGACAGAAAATTAACAAAGAAACATTGGACTTAAATTGGATTTTAGACCAAATGAACCTAACAGACATTTATAGAACAATCTACCCAACAACTACAGAATATATATTCTTTTCACGAGCACATGGAACATTCTCCAAGAAAGACCATATGTTAGGCCACAAAACAAATCTTAACAAATTTTAAAATATCAAAATCATACCATGTATCTTCTCTGACCACAGTGGAATAAAACTCAAAATCAATACCAAGGGGAACTTCACAAACCACATGAATACATGGAAATTAAACAACATTCTCCTGAATGATCACTGGGTCAACAAAGAAATTAAGACAAAAGTTTAAAAATTTTTTTGAAAAAAAGAAATGAAAATAAAACATACTAAAATCTATCAAATACAGCAAAAGCAGCACTAAGAGGGAAGTTTATACCATTAAATGCCTACATCAAAAAAGTAGGAAGATACAATGTATCAACCTAATGATGTACTTCAAGGAACTAGAAAAGCCAGAACAAATCAAACCCAAAATTAGCATAAGAAAAGAAATAACAAAGATCAGAGAAGAACTAAATGAAATAGAGACCAAAAAAGAAAAAAAATCCAAAGGATCAATCAATAAGATGAAAAGTTGGTTCTTTGAAAAGATAAAATTACAAAACCACTAGCTAGACCAGCCAAGAAGAGAGAAAACCCAAATAAACAAAATTAGAAACATCACCACTGAAACCACAGAAATATAAAAGATCATCAAAGACTATTATGAACAACTGTACATTCAAAAACTAGAAATCCTACAGAAAATGGATAAATTCCTGGAAACATACAACCTCCCAAGATTGAGCCAGAAGAAATAGAAAAACTAAACAGACCAATAATGATCAGTGTAATTGAATCTGTAATAAAAAATCTCCCAGCAAAGAAAAGACCAAGACCAGATGAATTCACAACCAAATGTACAAAAAAGAACTAACATAATCCTCCTAAAATTGTTTCAAAAAATCTAGAAGGAGAGAATTCTCCCTAACTCATTCTGTAAGACCAGCATCACCTTGATACCAAAACCAGACAAGAACACAATACAAAAAAGAAAACTACAGGCCTATATCCCTGATGAACATAGATGCAAAAGTCTTGAACAAAATACTAGCAAACCAAATCCAACAGCACATGAAAAAGATAATACACCATGATGAAGTGGGTTTTATGCCAGGGATGCAAGCAATATATGCAAATCAATAAACCTGATGCATCATATAAACAGAAATAAGGACAAAAATCATATGGTCATCTCAACAGATGCAGAAAGATCATTTGACAAAATTTAGCATCCCTTTATGATAAAAACCCTCAACAAACTAGGCATAGGAGGAACGTACCTCAAAATAATAGAGGCCATATATGACAAACCCATAGCCAACATCATACTGAATAGGAAAAAGTTGGAAGCATTTCCTCTAAGAGCTGGAACCAGATAAGGATACCCACTTTCACCACTCCTATTCAATATAGTACTAGAAGTCCTAGCCAGAACAATCAGGCAAGAAAAAGAAATAAAAGGCATTCAGATTGGAAAAGAGAAAGTCAAATTATCCCTGTTTGCTGATGATATGATCTTATATCTTAGAAAACCCTAAGATTTCACCAAAAAACTCTAAGATTTCATAAATGAATTTAGTAAAGTTTCAGGATACAAAATCAACATACAAAAATCAGTAGCATTTCTAT
>VBSM01002121.1:31227930-31333798 GCA_008086735.1 Cheirogaleus medius | reverse complement strand
AAAAAAAAAAAAAAAAAAAAAAAAAAAAAAAAAAAAAGCTGAAGGCATCAGGCATCACATTACCTGACTTCAAATTATATCACAAGACTGTAGTATCCAAAATAGCATGGTATTGGTATTAAAAAAGGTACACAGTTCAATGGAATGGAGTAGAGAACCCAGAAATAAAGCCACCTATTTATAGCTAACTGATCTTTGACAAAGTCAACAAGAAAATACATTGAGGAAAAGATACCCAATTCAATAATTTCCTCTGTATATGGGGAAAATTGGATTACCATATGCAGAAGAATGAAACTGGACCCCTATCTCTCCCCACACACAAAAGTCAACTCAAGATGAATTAAAGACTTAAATGTAAAACCCCAAACTATAAAATACTAAAAAGAAACCTAGGGTAAACTCTTCTGAACATTGGTCTAGGCAAAGAATTCATTACGTACAACCTCAAAGCACAGGTAACAAAAACAAAAATAGACAAATGGGACTTAATTAAACTAAAAACCTTCTGAATAGCAAAATAAATAATCAACAGAGTGGACACACAACTTGCAGAATGGGAAAAAGTATTTGCAAACTACTAATCTGACAGGGTACTAACATACAGAATATACAAAGAATTCAAACAACTCAACAAAACCCCTAAATACATTATAAAGATATATACAACTGTTAGGTACCCATAATAATTAAAAAGAAAAAAATTAAAGTGAGCAAAGGACATGAATAAACATATTTCAAAAGAAGACATACAAATGACCAACAGATACATTAAAAAAAGTTCAACATCACTAATCATCAGAGAAATGCAAATCAAAACCACAATGAGATATCATCTTGCCCCAATCAGAATGGCTATTATTAAAAGTAAAAAAAAAAAATAATAGATGTTGGCGAGGATGTGGAGAGAAGGGAATGCTTATACACTGTTGGTGGGAATATAAATTAGTACAACCTCTATGAAAAACAATATGGAGATTTCTCCAAGAACTAAAAATAGAACAACCATTTGATCCAGCTATCCCACTGCTGGTTATCTACTTAATGGAAAGGAAATCAATATATCAAAATGATATTTGCACTTGTATGGTTATTGCAGTACTATTTATTAATATAATAGCAAAGATATGGTATCAACTTAAGTGTCCATCAGTGAATGACTGGATAAGGAAAATGTGGTGTATATATACACAATGGAATACTATTCAGCCATAGAAATGAATGAAGTCATATCTTTTGCAGCAATATGGATGGAACAGGAGGTCATTATCTTAGGTGAAACTAGTTAGACACCAAAAGACAAATATCACATGTTCTTGCTCACAAGTGGGAGCTAAATAATGTGTACACATGGACATTAAGAGTAGAATGACAAACAATAGAGACTTGGAAGGATATGGGATTGCAAGGGGGTTGATGGTAAGAAATTTCTGAATGTGTACAATGTGTCTTATTTGGGTGATGAATACCCTAAAAGCCCTGACTTGACCACTATGCAATCCATGCATGTAAAAAAAACTGTACTTGTACTCTATAAATGTATACAAATAAAAAATTAAAAAATAAATTAGAATCCCCTACCCTAAAAAAGAAAAAGGTTGATACTAATCTGTTTCTCATTCCTTAGCAGGTGATAGTTTATTCCTTTCTGGAAGCTATTAGAATTTTTGCTTTATCCTTGGTATTCTAATCTTACTATACTGTGTCTAGGTAGGTGTGCTTTCTTCAGTCACCGTATTCAACACTTGTTGGGCCTTTCAATATGAGGAATCAGACTTTTCTCAGTTCTATTACTAATTAGATTATTTAATCCCCTCCTCCTAGAACTTCTTGGGCCCCTCATTTCATTCTGTCATGTGCCTTAACTTCTCTTTTTGATACTATGTCTTTATAAATTTGGTGTGTATCATGGGCAATGTCCTCATCTTTATTTTCCAGACCATTAACTTGTTCTTTATTTATGTCCAGTCTATGGTTCAACCCATCTATTGGATTTTGTTTTGCAATAATACTTTTAATTTACATATACTGTCTTTTAATTCTTAGGTTGTTCTCTTTTTATAGCAGCCTATTCTTGATTTCTGAATGCCTTTTGAATATCTCTAAGGATACAAAGAATATTTTTTTAAATGCCTTTTTATGTTCACCAACTTATTTCTTTGTCCTTTAAATCTCGTCACTGGAATTTAGTACTCACTACATTATTATTGTTGTAATTATGGTCCTCCAGATAACTCACTCTCATTTCCTGAAGAGTTTAAACATCTGGTTCATTATTACTCTGTGAAACTACCCTGTTTCCTTAATTCTTGTCAATGTCTATATCTACGTGGATGAACTTCTGTCCTCCATGACCTTACTTTCTACCTTACCTCAGCCATTAATGCTAATGGCCATGCATTAGTTAGACCTTGCTAAAAATTTCAACCCCTCCATGATCTTGATTTTATATATCCCATTTTCAGACTACTGTGGCTGACTACCATGTTGGGGTACTCTCTCTAGTACCCCAACTTAACCAATACCTTCACCCAACCTGTATCTCCAATCCTTTAATCTTACTACCTTCTCTCTTTTCCTCACTCCTCAGAAAGCATACCTTCCCTCCTAAATCACCTTACATTTTATGGTTAATCATTACATTAACTCCCTTGCACATGCCTTCAATTCCCTTGCCTCGCTGTCACACAGTCTGGATAAATCCAATTTTCTGCCTACTCCAAACCTAAACCTAGGCAACTTAACATGGCTGAATGATCTCACTTTAAACTTAAATAGGTCTTTTTTTTAATAGACTTTTTTTGTTTTAGCTTATGGTAAGTATGTTTATTTTCATTTTTTTAAATTTCAGCATATTCCAGGGGTACAAATGTTTAGGTTACATATATTGCCTTTGCCCCACCAGAGTCAGAGCTTCAAGCATGTCCATCCCCCAGACGGTGCACACAGCACCCATTAGGTGTGTATATACCCATTCCCTCTTCCTCTCTCTCACCTTCCCAATACCTGATGAATGTTATTTAAAAAAAAAAAACCTTAAATGAGTCTTTAATGGTGCCCAGCAATCATATTATACTTCTCTAGTGCTTTTGTTCTCCTACTCACAGATAACTATCTCATTCCTTCATTTCAACACATCCACCCACATCCTCACTCTCAACTGATGACTTTTGTTTATTTCACTAGGAAAATTAAAGCAATCATAAGAGAACTTTCACACATTCACTTCCCACCTACTACCAGATTTCCACCATAAGACCTTCCCAATTAAAAACACCTATACCATATGCTCTGCATTCCCTCATTCTCTTATAGATTAACTAGCCATACTCCTATTTAAAGCCATGCCTTCTCTTGTGCAGCAGATCCAATCTTTGAAGGGCATCATTCCAGAACTTTCCACTCTATTGCCCATGTCACTAAATTTTTATTCTCCATTGTGTCTTTCTCATCAGCAGACATACATTTATGTCTCCCATCTTTCAAAACAAATAAGGAAACATATCTTTCTTTACAAATTTGCTATGTAACAATAGATAGCTACAGTGATATAATATGTTCTACATAAATGAACTCTTCAAGCTTATTACAGCAATAATTAACTTTCATTATTTTAACAATTTTAATGGATTACTTGGGAATATAGGTAGAATGGAAAGAAATTTCAGACATGAAGCATTTGCTTTCATAGTACTTAAAAGTGGGAATAATATGAACCCCAGAAGAGGGCTTTGAACTCACTGTTCCTGGGACAGTCAGATCAGCCAGTCTGGTGGGTAAGAATCAAGGCAGTCAACTGGTCCATCTTGGGAGGGGCATCCTGCAAAAAGCATAAAAGCCTGAGCTTAAGCTTCCAGACTTCATTCATGGTAAGACAGTAGCCATACAGAACTTTTCCAAATGGAAACTGACATGATCGAGGGGCCTGACAGGAAAGGTAACACCAAGTTCAAAGTGGAGACAGATCACTGGTTGCAGACATAAGAAGCAAAGGAACAGTAAGAATAAGACTACTGGAGCAGGAGCAAAGGGAGAAGCTTCAACCTGGTAGACGTTTGAGGCACACTTAGTATAATTTCTTTGTATTTATTATGTTACCTTGTGGCTTAAGATCTAGATATGATTGGCTCAACTCACCTTTCCAGTTCCTGAGGAATTTCCAACACAATCCTCCATAATTTCTGTGAATTTTGAGAAGGTTCCAGTTCTCAGAGCCATCTGCTTTCACTACGTGGTTGTTCAGTTTATCATCACACTCTTCCACTTGTGCAGCCTCTGTTTGTACCATACTGACAATCACTCTCCTTGGTTTCTCCTTCCCCCAAAATACAATAAGCATTTATTCCCTTGTATCAGGTTTTGAGTATGTTATTTAGTAGGCTTTACTGAACTTTTGGGAGAGGTGGCTGTAGTTTTTACCACAAACAGTGTAACATTAAACATTAGCTATCCCTGGTCTTTAAAAAGCCCCTCAGCTAATTTTATTCACGTGGACTCCATGTTCTTGCCATATTACTTTACTTCTTTTTCTCTTCTATCTTCTACCACCTTTCTCTTCTTCCATCCCAAACAAATTGTCAAGGTAGTTTGATAAGTGAAGATTGATTTCTCCCTCAAAGGAATTTTGGTGCCAGCTGTTAAAATAATTGATTTTCACCTGGCTGCAGTTGATTGGCTGATTGGTATAAGAAATCAGTCACAGACTTGTGTTGAAGGTCATTACACAATTCCTTGATATTGAATGGGTAACATGAATCAAAGATGGAGCATTTTCATGGCTAGAATGGATGATGGTACCTCATATTATATAGTAAGGACACTGCATGATACTAAATAACAGAAATGAATACAAAAGAAAATATGTACACTGGACATCATTGAAAGCAATTAGACCAATTCTTTACTCTGAAATTTGTCAATAAATAATAATTGACAATAATAATTTGTCAATAAATAAATTCATGCCATAAATAATGGTATGAACCATATTTAAAGATAACAAAATAACCATATTTGATGAGCAAAAGGTTTTTGTTTGCTATTAACAGAATTCTAATTAATAAAAGTAAAATTAATGATAGAATTGTATTTATTTTTCTATTTCAGAATATTACAGGGGTACAAATGTTTAGGTTACATATATTGCCTTTGCCCTGCCCAAGTCAGAGCTACAAGCATGTCCATCCCCCAAATGGTGCATTTTTAATTGCTAATAAAACAATCGGTCAGGCAACAATCATCAATACATAAAACCATTACAAGAAAGTGTGATGGAGAACTTAAAAAGGAAGGTCCAGGTTATCACTATTAGAACCCTCTGATCAATCTTAGTATCCCTAAATGTGGAACGAACAGCCATTATGTGCCTTCTAAATTGAAGTATATAGGCCAGCAAATGCGACAGGTATTTTCATGTTTGTGTTTGGGGAGGCATGAATTACTCCAAATTCTGTACTCATTATAGTATTATAAAATCATAAATATGCTAATTTAAGTTTATTTTACTTTTAAGGTAAGTTCAAAATTATTTTCATTCAAAAAAAATACTTATTGAGTGCCTTTTATGATATAGGCACTGTGCTAGGTTTTATGGATTAAAAAGTGAAAGGATCCAAACTCCATCCTCAAGGAGTTTATAGTCACATGAATGAACAAACTCTCTCAACCAAGAAGAGAGGAGAAAAATGCAAAAGTAGATGCTCTGTAAGGTGCCACCTAATTCTTTAGGGCTGACACTGAAAGTGTCAGAGAGCAGTTGACACCAGAGTCAAAATGTAAATGATGAGCAACTCATCAAGCTGACAACGGAGAAAATTCCATTACACAAGGAATAGCAAATACTCAAACCAAGAGCAGTGAGGAAATGTTCAGGAAATGTCCAGTGATCGGTTGGGTTTGGCTAAAATAAGGATGTATGGTGTGATGAGAAGGTGGTGGGGTATTCAGCAGATAAGACTTGAAAATTAAACCTGGGGTTGATTATAAAGTACTTTGTATATTTTGTTAAAGATTTACATTTTATATAACAGACTTTAGGCTGTTACTGCCTTTTTCTAAACAGGAGAGTGACAGATTATATTTGTTTATAGCAAGATCACTCCCAAAGTCTTATAGAAGATGGGTTAAAGACAGGCACAACTAAAGGCAAGCATAGAGTTAAGTGACGGCTGCAATTGCGATAAGACAATGAGAGACCAGGGCAGCAAGAGTGGGATCTGTCAGGGAGGAATGGATGAGAGATTTAGAAGAGAGAGAAGCTAATTTCCACGTTGTGAGCATATGTGATGGAGTGTGCCAATTCAATGTGTATCAGTTAAAAGAATGTGTAGAGAAATACCTCTCCTAGAGCTTCCTCATCTATTTAATATGTTCCAATTAAGCAATAAGGATTCCTAAAACATTCTTGAGGTGTCATAGCCTGGAAATGTCATTAATTCACAACAAACAGGATAGAGTCTAGCAGGCTCTTCTCTGGTCTCAGAACCAAACTTTGTCTCAGAGTTTATTTATATAAAAAATAGGAATGAAGATATTTATACTCATCTAGCATGAGGAAAGAAGAGAAGGAAACCTGACAACAAGAGACATGATGATATATGTTACTTAGGATGAGCCCTGAATTCTAATGACATCTTTTAACAGTGTTCTTTTATAGCAGCACACTTGTAGCAGCTGTTGAGTGGTTTTACTTACATCTCCTTCAGCCTGTGCACTTAGATGGCATGTACCACCAGGTTTCCTATTTTTAGAATATTATTTGAACCTGTAAGTTAGACAACATTCTGAAGTACATATCTTCGACATCACGTGCAAAGAACAAGCGGATGGAAACTATTTCTTGCATCCAATGATTTGTTTAAGTCTCCAACTGGCTCTTGAATTCCTATGCAGCATTTAAATCTGGATAATATAACAAAGCCATGCCCAATTCTAAGACATGTCCATGAACTTTGGAAACATTCAATTCAAACATTCAATCTTTCAAACTGTAGAAAGACAGTATACACACCTGTATATCCTACAGGTAGCTAGACAATAAACATGGATATATTTTCCCACCAACTCTTTACCTATTCCTGTCCAAAAATGCTGGGTTTTTTTTTCCAAGAGGTAGGAATGATAAGTATGTAAGGAGAATGAGAGTTTGACAGGACAGACTATCAGTAAAAGTGCTGAGGGAGGAAGAAATATAAGGGCAAAAGACTATGTGTCCCTTCTTAAATACAAAAAATGGCACTAGGAGGCTGCTGCCCAGAAATTCAACATCTACAAAGAAAGAATTCCAAAAGAAAGACTTATCAATGAATCACTACACTGGAAAATAATTGCAGAAAGTCAGTGAGTAGAAATAAAATAGCTATTACTTTAAAAGAAAACAAAATGAAATGAATTTCAGAGTATTTAATTCTACATGGTCAAATTTCAGTACAGTGGGAAGGACGTAGGCTTTGGGGCCACAGAGGTCTAGTTTTCAAACTTGAACTCCTCCACTTAGCAGCAGGGAGAATTTAAGCAAGTCGTTTAATTCCAAACCCTGGGTGCTCCATCTTTTACATAGAAATAAGAATGCCTAACTCAGAGCCATGGTGGGAATTAGATTAGATAATGTTTCAGAAGTTTTTTGTGTCCCTTTAGTGTAATTATTATATGGCTGTTATGCAATAGGCCCTAATGCTGACTTGGTTGCCTTACTCAAGACATGCACAGGGCTGTTTTTGCAGGAGCTGTTCTAGGACAGACGACTAAATGCAAAAGGCCATAAATGTTTTTGAGTGGTTTAAAGCATGAAAACAAAGACAAAGGCTATGCTTAAGAAAAACAAGAAAGTATGACATCTGGTTAGTAAAAGCAAAACTACTATTTTGTGGGGATAAATGATCATTATTCCTCTAAGGGTATATTAAAAAGGCTTTGGGGCCAGTTATACAGAACAATGTCAGATGTTGCTATTGATCATTTCTTGAACATGACCTGCCAGACATTTCTGAAGAAGTTAAACTAGCCAAGCCATTTTCACTCATCTGTCTTTTCCCCTTACTCAATAAATGGGTTAGGTGAAACAATGAATCAATGATTAATTGATCAATCAATTAATCAATCAATTCCTAGAATAAAAACCCAAAGTGTCACCCACCTTAATGCATGAAATGAAGTATAGTGTTACTCTATCAAAATCACTGCACAAAGAAAGTCACAGCCTTTAGACACGGCATTCTTCAGCAAGCTAACCTAAATTAAATGAGTTCTATTTTATTTTGGGCTGTTATTGAAATATGCCATAAGCACATGCTGCAGAAGTGTCTAAAAGCCAAGTAAGTTTCCCTCAGTGTCTAATGGTTACCATTCATTATCTAAAACTATTCCAACAGCAGGGATAATCGCCCAACCCTCTATGACCTGGAAGCCCTCCAGGAATCAATTTGCATTAGCAAAGCTTTGCCTCACATGCCTACTCCTTCACAAACCTCCTCTTAGGATGTGGTGGGAAGTCATTGCCCTTGTTAGCAATCTAGTTTCCATTTCTTTTGGCATAAATTGGATCCCAATGTTCAAATTCCCTGTACCTCATCCCCTAAAACACATAAAATGACTCTACCTGAAATATGGTAAGACATCATTAGAAGGCTCTTCACAATACCAAATTTGGTTACATTGAATGCCAAATCACAGTGTGCCAGCATAGAAAGTGCATTGCTAGGGATGCCATCCTGTCCCCTCCCACCTGTGTTTTAATAGGGCCACTATCTAATGTGTTTCTATGATTTAAATGTTTGTGCCCCCCCCCACTGCCATTCATATGTTGAAATCTAATCCTTAAGGTGATGGTATTAGGAGTTGGGGTCTTTGGGAAGTGATTAGGTCATGAGGGCAGAGCTCTTAAAAATAGGATTAGTGCCCTTATAAAAGAGGCCTGAGGGAGCTTATGAGTCCCTTGTGCCCTTCCATCATGTGAGGATGCAGCAAGAAGTTGCCATGTATGAGGAACAGGTCCTCACCAGACAATAAATCTGCTAGCACCTTGATCTTGGATTTGCCAGCCTCCAGAACTGTGAGACATACATTTCTGTTGTTTATAAATTATCCAGTGTTGAGTAGTTTGTTATCACAGCCCAAACAGACTAAGATGTTTTAAGGACCCAAATAATTTCAAGATAGCTCCAGAATTAATTAAGACACTATGTCATTTCATGAGCACATAGCCTACATGTTTGGTATCACCAAAGGCATTTTTAAACTCAGGCTTCTTCTGCCTGGCACTAACCCATAATGGCAGTCCTGGAACCAACACGCGATTGACTAGCTAGGTCAATGGAGTAAAGTTATGTTGCTTCTTTGTGCCTCCGTTTCTTCATTTATAAAATAGGCATGATAATTAGCATCCACCTCTGAGAGTTGTTTTGAGAATTAAATGAGTTAATACACATAAAACCTTAGAACAGGGCTTGACACATAGTAAGAATTCCAGAGGACAATAGCCGTGAGAAATATTGGGTTCTACCTAACTGAAGAGCCACATTTGGATGTCTCTTAATTCTTGGAATCCAAGCTTACTTGGAAAGGTGCATGAATCAAATCATGTCATCCACATCCTAAACAGGATGCAGTAAGGCAGGGAGAAACATGAATTTCCAGCAAGATATGTAAGTATTTCTTGTCTGTCAGGAAAATTGTATGCTACTAGGAAGCATTGACACTTTTTCTCTCATTCACACTGATGGAGCTTGAACTTCCAAACCATAGGCCATCTTGTTCCTTGGTATTCATGTCATAGCCCACAGCTGTGACACTCTTTATTATTGAAGGTAGGCTTTGCATGAGCCTTAGAAATAAATTCCCAAAGCCTCACATCTGGCCAAATGAGAGTCATTTGCAGAGCTTCCTAAAAATTATAGATCCTGAACCCCATCTCTGAATATTTTGATTCAGGAAGTCTTGGGCTGGGGCTTGAGAATCTCCCAATTCTGACGCACAGCCCAGGCTTGTGAATTACCTTTTTTTTCACTGAAGAAGAAGAAATAGCCACCTTCTTTGAAAATATTTAATTTATTTTCTTTATCCAATTACACTGTCAAGTCTTAGAGTTACCTGAGCTATTGGAGAATGTCCTTATCATGTTTCTAAGGGACCACTCTTCAAAATTCATCAACCTCAAGGAGAGGAACAAGATGGCCAACTAGAGACATCACTTGCTGGACTATCTCAGAGGGTAGGAAGGGTTTCAGATGAGGGAGAGGGTAGAGAAGCTGCAGCTCAACTGTAGACCATAGAGAGAAGTATCAGAGCCTGCTGGGGACCTCATGGAGAAAAATTACAAAGCAGAGAAAGAAGAAGATAAATGAAAAAAGGTATTGATAAGATCAAACCTAGGGAGACTTGGAGCCCAGTGAAAGGGTAAGGGGGGATCCCTTTCTCATTCCCATGCACCTTTGGTGACCAGTGGGCTGCCAAGATTCTTGTTGGCTTTTCCACATCCACAAGCTCAAGCACTGCAGTAAACCTGAGATAGTGGGGAGAATCTGCATGATTCCAAAGCTTGGAAATCCTGTGTTGGGTTCCACTCCAAGAAGAGTGATTCGAGAGGCTGGCTGGAGAGTTGGATTTCTCCCATTCAGATGCTTTTCCTTCTCCACTCCTTCTCCATCCACTGCAACTGGGAAAGCAGTTTTGTGCAGAGAATTTGGTGAGCAGCCACCTCTCCCAAGTGGGTGAATGCTACAGGCTGAGGTTTCCACAGAGAGTAGGGTCTGGACCCATCCTGTTAGGACCTGCTGTAGACCCAGGGTACCCAATCTGGGAGCTCCCTGCCTATCAGTGTTTCATGGAGAAGCATGCCAGCAGGTCATATAAGCAGGCTGGATTCTGTGTACCCCGAACTCAAGTGGGACAGAAGGGGAAGGTTTGAGAGCTGGACTCAGGTGATGAGGGAGCCCACCTGGACAGAAATGATGGGAAAATACCATGGGGTTCCAAGACATAGTGATCTGGGAGAGTACCCATCCCCCACACAGGAAAACCACCTTGTTGGATGGATTAGGGTGCGTCCTCCAGCAAGGAAAAGCCCAGCTCCTGGAGCCATAGCAACCAAGGGTAACAGATTCAGGTGCTCAGGCTGACCAGAACTGCAGCCCCACCCCCATCCATGGCAACCAGGAAAGCAGTTTGAACTGAGAATTTGGCAAGTGGCAGCCTCTCTCCAGCAGGCATATACTCCAGGCTGAGGTCTCCACAGACAGTGGGGCCCATGCCTCTTCCCTTGAGGACGTGCAGTGGTCCCTGGGTGCCCAATCTTGCAGCTCCCTGCCCACTAGCATTTCACAGAGATGCACACCAGCAAGTCAGACACACAGGCCATACCCATGCCCCCCAAACCCGAGCGAGTTGCTGGGGGACTCAAGGGCAGTTTAAGAGATGGACTAGGGTGGTGAGGGAGCTCATGTAGACAGAACTGCTGAGAGTATACTGAGTGGGTCTGAGATGTGGTGATCTAGGAGAGTGCCCACCTCCTCCCCACCCCGCAGAAAAGCTATGCTACTGGATTAGTGTGGGTCCTCCGTCAGAGAAGATCCCAGCTCAGTGCCATAGCAACCAAGCTTTTAGATCCCTCCCCCATGAACAGCATCCCCAGTCTGGAGAGCCTACCCTGACTTTCCTCCCAACAGCTTCCCCTAATGGCCAGGAAAGCAACCTCTGACCCCTGCCAAGACTTTGCAAAGTTTTCCAGGATCACATAACCTAACCATGCTCTGCTTGGCTCCTCCATCCACCTCCAGCTGTGATGGAGATCAAGCAACCTTCTGGGAGCTACAGGGCCCCTCCCACAGCCTGGGGTATTCAAGAGCTCTACCTGAGGGACTAAGGCTTACCACTGCACAAAAGAACAGATCTGCAGTTGGCTCTTGCATGCAAGCATCAACCAGTGATAGAGAGAACAACTCTACAGCTCACCACAACATCTACCAATTCAATCAAACAGGGCATGGCTGATTCTTACTCACAAGTACCACCCACCATCTGAGAGATTAAGCTGAGGGACCCAATACAATTCACATTTCTAGGAAGAGGTGAAGACAGCAGGATAGAGACAACCCAAGGGGACACTGTCTATTAGGAGAGAAACAAAAGTTACAGACATTGCGATCTGTGAGGAGTCTTCCTTTTTTATTGCAGACGTCGGGTCTGATCAGGGAGCTGCTCAGATTCTATATTAGGGACATTCCACCAGAGAGTAGGTGCAGCAGGGATCTGGTGCCTGCCAATACCAGGTTTCTGCAGCTGATGACATCCTGATCTCTCTGGTGCACAGAGCCAGGTCCACTCAAGAACCAGCCATCCAGCAGTAACCTAGGCTGGAAAGGGAACAGATGCTGCCCCATGTCAAGCACTGTGACTGGGGGTTGAGCAAGTCTCCTCCCCAGTGTGGAAGCCGAACAGAGGGGGAGCCTCAGATGCCACAGGTAATACTTGAGAAGTCTTGGGTGACTGCCACAGTGGGTTATAGGTGTAGAGAGAGAACCTTGATCAACCAGCATCATCAGCCCACCTGTGTGGAACCCGGGCCACTGAAAGAATCCCCTGCCTTTGCAACTGGGCATCAGAAGTCCCCATGATGGTAGAATAGCCCCCCATATGGGTGGCTCTTCCTCCAAAATCCCCAGAGCCAGCTCTGAAGCTCTCACTGTGCCTGAGTCCAAGGTTCTGCCTCTGTAAAGATATTCTAGGGCCTCTGCCAGGCCCACAACTCCACCCCAAGACTCCTGAGTTGTGCCTGGACCCCAAGATCCCACAACTGAGTCCCTACTACTGCTGCTGGGCTGGCATCACCTTCCTGGGGTCCAACGCTTCACTTAGGACCCCCAGCCCTGAGCATTCACCACTCCTGGACTTGGTTTGAGAGAATACCCAGCAAAGGAGAACAGATGCCCTGTATACCTATTAACCCAGAGTCGAGAAAAGAGAAGCCAGATGAGAAGAAAGCAGCAAAAGAATGCTGGCAACATGAAAAAACAAAATAGTCTGACACTGCCAAGAGAACACAGTGGAGCTACCTACAGCAGTGGACTCCATCCACAAAGGAATTGCCAAAATGACAGAAATGGAATTCAGAAGATGGATGCCAAATAAGATGATTGGAATTGAATAGAAAGTTGAAAACCAACAAAAAGAAGCCAAAACAATATTTCAGGAAATCAAAGAAATCAATGAAAAAAATGAGAAAGTCACTAGAGACCTAGACAACATAAGAAAACATATAATAGAACTTAAAGAAATGAAAAAGTCATTTAGGGAATTTCAAAACGCAGTTGAAAGCTTTAACAATAGGCTAAACCAAGGAGAAGAAAGAATCTCAGAGCTTGAAGACATGGTTCTTGATATAACCATGTTATTCACAGAACCAGAGAAGAGTATAAAAATCTGAGCAATCACTCAGAGAGATATGGGACTATGTGAAGCATACTAATGTTTTAATTATAGGTATCCCTGAGGGTGAAGAAGAAAGAGCTGAAAGCATGGAAAACCTATTTAAGGAGAATTTCCCAGGCATCACCAGAAATTCAGACATACAGATATAAAAGAGACATCAAACAGTGGGAAGATTAATAGCAAATAGGTCATCTTCAAGACACATAGTAATCAGCCTGGCCAAAGTAAAAATGAAGGAGAAAATTCTTCAAGCAACAAGATGAAAGCATCATATAACCTACAAAGGAAAACCCATCAGGCTAACTACAGACTTGTCAGCAGAAACCTTACAAACCATAAGTGATTGGGGCCCCATCTTCAATCTACTTAAACTGAACAACTGCCAGCCTAGAATTCTGTATTCTATAAAATTAGGTTTCACAATAAATGGAGAAATTAAGCCCTTTTTAGAAAAGCAAGCACTGAGGGAATTTGTCATGACCAGACCTTCTCTGCATGAAATACTCAGAGTAGCACTATATACAAATCAGCACAACAGATTCCCACTGGTGGAAATTCACCTTTAAAAAAAACCCCAAACTCACAACTCCTATAAAACAATTGAGCAAGAGGTAAAACAAAGCAATCAGAATCTATGCAACAGGATGAACAGACCAACATCCCACATATCAATGCTATCAATCAATGTGAATGGACTTAATGCTTCTCTAAAAAGACACAGGTTGGCTGAATGAATGAAAAACACAACCCAAATATCTTCTGTCTCCAGGAAACAAATCTAAACCACAAGGATACACACAGACTCATTGTATAAAGATGAAAAAAATATTCCACAGAAATGGAAATCAAAAGAGAGCAGGTGTAGCCATTGTCATATCAGATAAAATTTACTATAAGCCAACAAAGGTAAAGAAAGACAAAGAGGGTCATTACATAATGGGTAAAGGGAGCTATCCAACAAGAAGACATGACAATCCTAAACATATATGTACCCAACATAGGAGCTCCCAGATACATAAAGCAAATCTTACTAGAGCTAAGCAAAGAAATAAATACCATTGTAATTGCTGGGAATCTCAATATCCCATTGTCAGAGCTCAATAAATCATATAAGAAGAAAATAAAGAAATAATGGACTTAAACCAAACTCTAAATCAAATGGACCTAATAGACATTTACAGAATATTCTACCCAAAACTAGAGAATACACATTCTTCTCAGTAGTACATGTGACATTGTCCAAGATTGATCATATCTTAAACCACAAAATGGGTCTCAACAATTTCAAAAAAATCGAAATCATACCATGTATCTTCTCAGACCACAGCAGAATAAAACTGGAAATCAATCACAAGAGAAACACTCAAACCTACACAAAGTCATAGAAATTAAACAACCTGCTGCTGAATGACTATTGGGTCAAGAACGAAATTTGAAACCAAAAATGTCTTTACTAATTCATATGCCATAGCAAATATCTCAGAATTTCACAATGTCAGTCTTCCTTTCAGCATCACAGTCAATTCAAATGTCTTTTTAGTGAAGAACACCATCCCATCCTATTCTTATAACTCATACTTGGATATGCAACTCTGATTTCCCCTAGTCCTTAGGTATGTCTCAGAGACCATTCAGTATTATCCTCTTGGTTTTCCTCCTGCCTTACTTGTTACACCTTCTCAGGCTTCTTTGCTGCTTCTCCCTCTTCTCTCTGACTCCTGGGTTCAGTACTTAGACCACTTCTGTCCTCTGTCCTCACATGTGCATCAGTGACCTCATTCGCTTCCATTTATGTGCTGATGTCTCCCAAACATATACAGTAATTCCAATCTAGACCTCTTTCCTAAACCTCAGACTCATACATCAAATTGCCTACTTGGTATACATGCTTGGATGTCTAATAGACACCACAAACTCAATGCTACAAAACTATTGAACATCTGATCTTTGTCTCTCCATCACCTCCAGAAACATGCTCTACCTAAGGCCTTCTCCATCTCAGCTGATAGCTATTGCGTCCATCTTTCAAGTTGCTCAGATCAAAAGCTTTGGAGGCAGACTTGACTTCTTTCTCCCATACCCTTCATACAAATTGTCAGTGAATTCTATCAGTCCTACCTTCAAAATATATATGGATATATATGGTGGTGAACCACTTCTTCACCACCTCCACTGCCACCACCCTGGAATGAGCTGATAAGGAATCCTCTAGCTAAAACTGCCGCTCAGAGGAGTCCTGCATCTTCTAGGAACAGGTCTATCAGAACAGTCTTATCTTAGCAACCCTGCCATACTCTCTTATTGTCTGGAAACAGCCTATTCAATAGGTGCCTTTGGGGTGAATTTAGTGATGGATTTTTATAGTGCAGCAGCTGAGGTAGTCAACTGTGCTCCCTTAGCCAGAGATCTGAGAGGCACCTTTCTTATCGCCACCACACCATTTTTCTTTTTGTCTTTTCATTTGTCCTAGCATTACAGACTCATTATCATCTATGCCCCTTACCTGGTTTATTGCCTTGATCATACATTAGCCTCGGGGCCTATTGATCTAGCTGAGATCTTCCTTCTCCAGTCCCCAGCCTGGCCAACCTGGCCAAACCTCACTCCCTGATCAGTGAAGCAAGAAGTTGAAGTTGAAAGCAATAAGGCTTAACTCATTGTTAAGCACAAGAAAATAGGGGCACAGTATAGTGAGAGGAACCCTGAACTAGATGTTAGTAAACCTCCCCATCTCTTACCTAATTGGCCTAGTTTAGGTAAATAATTTAGACTATATAAGCTCCAGTTTTCTCGCCTGTAAAATGAAGATAATAATTTCTTTTTTGTAAAATAAAGATAATAAAATTACACTTACCTAAACAAATGGAATGCTACCAGGATTGAAATAGCTACTATATAAACTGAAAAATCTAATACAAGTATAAGAAAAACCCTATTCAAAAATGCTGCATTAATAGAAGAAAAGGCCTATTGTCCTAACGAGGTTAAAAAATATTTTTAGAGTTCACATCTTTATTCTTAAATTCTTTCCCAAAATTACACAACATCTTGTATTTTTATTTTAGCATATCTGAGAACCAATGTTAAAGTCATATATTCATGTTTGTCTGTTTCACTTTGGAGAAGAATTCCATGTTCCTTTGTCATGTGTTTATCAATGTCTGTATGTGCCACATGTTTATCTAAACTAAATTTGAACTGGAGGGTTCTGCCTACAACTAAAGTTTGTGAAGAATAAATAAATGTTTACTATTGTTATTTCTAAATTATCACCACAAAAGTCCATCAGTTGTTCTTAACTGTAGTATGTATATATGTGAGAATATACATGTGTGTAAATTTTAGATTGTCTAGGAAAGTAGAACACCTACTGTTTCTAAGACAAGAAAACTGCCAGAACTCATACTTTTGTGATCCGTCATATAGTCCTTATCTTTTGTAAATTTTAATTTTTAACATAAATTATGACTGTTCATATTTGGTTCCTTACTTCAAAATACATAATGATGTAATCAAATATAATATACTTTGAAGTTTGATAAGTTGCTGAGTATACTCTCAGGATTTTATATGTAGGATACACAACAATAAATTAATTAATTAATTAATTAATTGATAATGACCATTTTCCACTTCTCTATCCAGCGTGGTTTATCTAGTAACTTGCTAGAATTAAATAATCCATTAGAAAACATGGAAAGTATATTTTATAAAAAGTCAAAAGATACTTTATTTGTGAATTATTTATTTATAGCTCGCCTTGTTCCAAAAAATAACATGCATTGAATCTAAGAGATCTAAGGATCACTCTGGTGAGCCCTTAAATTAATATGTTTGCCATTTATAATGAATAATATTATTGCCTATGTGCAAGTTATTTTGAAAGAAAGATGAAATAATTTATGTTTTAAAAAATCATGTTACAATTCACCTCAAACAAGTTGAATTCTTGGCTATTTACAAAAAAAATCCCTTTTACATAATTATTCAGAAATATGTCAAATGCGGAATTAGAACTCTACTCTTAGAAAGTATGTCTATCAATCAGGATTTAATTAGGAAAACTGAAGCCCTCAGTATTTTAATTAGATAGAAATTCAATACGTAGAATTATATACTTATACAACTATTGAAAGGGCTGGGAGAACGAAGGTGAGTTTCAGAAATTCCAGAAGTGAGGTGATCACAGGGAAGCTGTACCCCATGGCCAAGCTGCCTGCAGCACCACACTGGATGGCATTTAAGCCCCAAAGGCAAAGAAAACTATCACTTATTATCTGGGTTAACTACTCACAGCTTTCTACTGGGATGAGGACAAATCAATACAGATGAGAACTGCAAGGTGGGGATGGGTGTGCTCTTAGCTGCTTTGCTTAGGAAATCAAATGGTAATGCTAATAGAATCTTTTTAAGTAGATGAAATTATGCATTTTTCTAGGATTATGGATGCTTTTGAAAGTTCTGCATCCTGTGCAAAACTGTACAACCTAATATGACCCTTGCAATAAATGAGTTTGCCTTGTATTAACTGGAAAATCCCAAGTCTCGATCAGATCAGAGTCAGATGATCTTGTTGTCTCATCATGATCATTTGGTTTTCATTTATTTGCCTCCTGTCACACATGTCAATATTTCCAAAGCTAGTTTATGCCAACCTCACTTACGGATCCTTTCTCAAACTGTTTTTCCTACATCTCATGATCCCTTTGACATTCCTGTACCTGGACCTTACTACGTGCTTGACTTTTTGCTTTACTACATGCTTCACTTTGCTCTAAATTCCAACATGCATAGGAATAAAAAAATGCTGATGGCTCAATATTTTGTGTATGCCGCGCAAATTTATGTGTGACAAATCCATCAGGGACTGCAGGCAGGGGATGTGATAAAAATTCTCATTCCTTGAATCTACTAAAGCGGAAAAAGTACCAGAATGTGGCAAATAAGAGAAGCAGCAATAGTTAATTATCATGACACACAGCTCATCTGTAATTAATCCTTTTCTTCAGCAGGATTCTGCAACTGTAGCATAAAAAAAAAAAACAGGTCAGATGATGCTTTAATTAAGGCTGTACAGTGTTGCTGCTTCTACAGCAACAAGAACTGTTTTTTGTCTATAGGTGTGTGTGAAGCACTACAAATATTTTCTTAACATCTTTACAGAGTGCTGTTTAAGCATCTTTGCTAGCATTATGTCTGGAGACAGACTGATTACAATTCAAAGGAGTTTTTCTGTTCTCCTCACACTCATCTTAGGAGCCACTAAAACAATCTAAATGCCATGCCAGTGGGAGGAGACACTCTCACCGAGGAGCTAGAAATGAAACACGAGGTGCCATTGCAATTGGGAATGGCACTGCCTTGAAATTTACAACCCTCTTAACCAGCTACCCAGGCTCAGATCAGGGGCCTGCGTGTATGCTCACTTGACAAGATCTGACTGGTGGTGAATCCCCTACTGTCATCCTGAAATATTGATCTCCAACTGCAATATTCAGGGTTGGAATATATGTTGAGGGGAGTTTTATAGTCCCTCTATTGTGTCTGCAATTCTTTCACAGATTATTACATGGCATAAGGCTGGCAGTTTGCCCTAGCTAGATCCCATAATTTAAAAAACAAAAAAGGCTTGTCCTATGATTACAAAGGCATTGCTATTGCCAAGCAGAGAATACACTGTAACAGACAGCTAGTGCTCACCATGACCGTTGTCCTTGTCCTTTTTGGTGCATAGTTAGTTGTGTTTCCTGGATATGATTAGGAAATTGCAATTAGATAGGGTCCTGGGACGTCTTCACACAATAAACCTGAGAAGAGGCAACATGTGTCACCTCCATCTCAAAGCAGTTTAGAACGGTTGTGCCTTCTCCATGTTCTCTTTCTTTTTTATTAGTCAGCTGAATTCAGAGGATTCGATGGTGTATGTGATTTAAGGTCCTAGAAGAAATAAGAAGTCTGTATGGAAACCCCTCGTCTACACCACCAACTTGCATTGGACTATGACTTGAGCAAGTAATAAATCTTTATTGTGTAAGAAGTCACTGAGATTTGGACGTTTTTCACCTATGCTGACTGATACATGCACTGGGTCATCTGTATCAGTCCCCTGGTTCCTCCTATAATTAGTAATATGTATTCACAAGGCACCTGTCTAAATACCAGGATCTGGTGAGTTTTGTGCCATTGTCTGTGTGAATAGCATTTTTCTCTGTACTATGGCAAACTAATTACATTGGTCTTAAAAATCTTTGTTTTCCCTTGCCCAAGGTAATCATCTTAAGCTATCCAACCAAGAAGTGACTAACACCTGTTATTAAGTAGTCTATTTCTAAATCCTAGGAAAAATATCTAACTCAACACTTCATAACCTTTACAGATAAAATATGCTGCTCCATTCAGGATTGCAGAGTTGCCAGAGAAAGTCCTCCCTTTTTCGTTGTCCCACATTGCCTACAGACAGTGGCAGTCATCCTCCCATTATAAAGTAGCCTGCTCTATTTGGTGGGCAATCTATCTGTACCGGGAAAGAATCTGATAAGCAAGGGAGGAATGAACCTTCATAAATTTTGCTTGGTATAGCCCAGATGTCTTCAAACTACAGCCCGCGGGCCACATGCGGGTGTTTTTGCCCGTTTGTTTTTTTACTTCAAAATAAGATATTTGCAGTGTGCATAGGAATTTGTTCATAGTTTTTTTTAAAACTATAGTCTGGCCCTCCAATGGTCTGAGGAACAGTGAACTGGCCCCCTGTTTAAAAACTTTGAGGACCCCTGGATAGCCTATGAGCAGAGATTTGCCTACTTCTTGCCCCAAGAATATGATGCTGTTCTCCTTAGTGGAGAGATCTGTGGTTTTGGTGAATGGCTTTCTGAGATGGTGTTTTTGAGGCCCTCAAACAGGAGCTGTTTCTGCATATAAAAATACCTTGTAAATGTCAACTTCCTAGACATACAGGGGTGGGGTGTGAGGTACTGGAGGGAAGGTAAAGATGAAGATTAGAAACTAAAGCCTTGATCTTTTCCATCTTATCTCCAAAAACACTAAACCAAAGTAAGTAACCCCTGGCAGATTATTTCCTTTTTTGTACCTTTCAGTCGTACGTAGTGGTGATCACCTCGATGCTGTTGCTTTTCATCAAAAGCAATTGGAACTCTGGAATGTCAAAATTTTAGCCAACCTCTTTTAGTTCTCTGCCTCAGATCTCATGGAAGGCTGCACTATTTATTTGGAAATCATCAGAGAAGCAGAAGGCCATAAATACTCCTCCTCCAAACCCATTCTGCCCCCCTACACCCCACACTTGGCTCTGGCAGATATTGGCACAGGCATGTAGCAACTGGCTTTGCCACCGAAAGTCAATGAAGGTATGTTTCTGAGAAGACTTACTGCCTCCACTGAGAAATGGGAGCCACTTTCCCATTCATCCCATGTTGGGTATGTTGTCTGCTTGGTGTGCATAGAACAGCAAGGCCCTGTGACTTTGCCCCTTGGCTGTAGAGTCTCTTAATGGGCTCTGAAAGAATAATGTAAGTGAGATGTAAAAACTAGAAGAGAAAGCCCCATTTTTATTAATAGCATTAAACTCTTTTAGGCCCTGGAAATTGGCTTTATTTAATATTTTTGTGACTGTGTGTAAGGTCACCAATGTTTTGGCAAAGTGCACCATTCTGCCAGGCGGTGCCATATGGGAACTGTGCCCACAGTGCTCGGTCATCTGTTGTTGATAAATATTAAATAGAAGCTATATTACAGCACTTTCTATAGCATGTGGACTGGCCTGTGGTACTCCAGTGTTAGGATAGTGCAATGTTGGTAGCTATTGACATGGAGAGGTGGGAGCTGTTAGGAATATTTTTTCAGTTGTGATCAGGGCAGAGGCCAACAGAATAGCAACTGGCCCACTTGTGACACACATGTCTTTTCCCAACTCTCCTACTATTCCTTGCCTATCCTCCAACTTTTAGCAGTGAAGCAAGGAAGGAAAGGAGGGAGGGAGGCAGAGAGAGAGAGAGAAAGAGAAAGAAAGAAAAAGAAAGAGAGAGAGAAAGAAAGAGAGAGAAGGAAAGAAGGAAGGAAAGAAAGAAAGAGAGAGAGAGATGGAGGGAGGGATGGAGGAAGGAAGGAAAGAAGGAAGGAAAAAGGCAGGAGGGAGAAAAAAGCAAGTGAGCATTTAACTGGTTCCACCAATTATATAGTCTTGATGGTTTTTTTTCTTCTCCTTTCCATCTTTAACAAAAATAAATCAAGTTCCTAAATTTGGGATTAGTTATGCAAATATTCAGTGCTCCCTTTGTTTAAAAATTCTTGGCAGTTGATACTAGGACATCAGAATATAAATAGCATCAAGCGTGTATTATTATACCCAGCTGAACAGCTGCAGTGCTTATATTTAATTCCCTACATTATACACAACCCTTACCTCTCTGTAATAATGTCAGTTCTCATGTAAATCTTTCATGAGGTTCTCTCCAGGAGCCCTTGCCAATCGTAGTAAAGAATGCATGAATAATTGAAAAATCAAAGATAACTCAAAAATCTCATTCTAGGCAGTGATTTCTCAAATTCTCTTTCATCAAAGAGTGGACCCAAGAGACCAGACTGTCTTTTCTCTGTCTTTCCCATTGTCTAGGGGGAAGGCTGGGAGCTACGAAATAGGTAAGGTGGTAGGGGAAAAAGAAAAAGCAAGAAATCCAAATGTAGTTATCATCATTCCGAATAATTACTCCCTAGATAATAAAATTGCCAATATCATCTAGCAATCAATAAATATTTTCATCATAGAAAATATTGCAGAAAAAATATAGCATGGACCCTGCACAGTTAGAGCTGACTGTTTGGAGAGATGTTATTAATATAGAATGAATAATTTCAGAGCATGCAACTATAATGGCAGTCAGAATGCACAAAGGTGAGAGAGATGGTTGTGGGCCAGCATAGACATTTAAGTTACGCCTTTGAAGGATAATTTTTATGTTAGTGTGAAGAAAATAGTGAGTTAGAGTCCCTGCCAGCCTTGCTTAAGTCATGTGATTACTCCATGGAACCATAATGCTAGAACTCAGAATTTAAAGTCACCACGGTGGACACAGGAAATAAAGTCTCACCCTAAAGGCAAGAGCAGCTGTAGAAAGGGTTTGGAGGATTCGATAGAGGAGCCATGGACCAGTAGATTCATATGTGCTGTTCAGCCCTGAAATCAAGTGAACCTATACCTCCAAAATGAGACCAACCTACTAGTGCTAGCACAGTGACTGAGAATGTGGAAGTAGAGTCCCGCCCCTTCTCTCTTTTCCTTCACCCCACAAAAAGCAAAACAAAGTGAAAACAGTGTACTTCTGGTTTCTTCAGACTTTTGATCCTCTCACCTTTGGTCTCAAAAAATTGTCTTCATTTAAAAAAGCAGGTACCAAACCTAAGTGTAAAAGTGTAAGCTACAGGCACAACTTTTTCTTTTTTTGCAGCATAATTCATTTGCACTGTGAGGTTTAATCTCACATAGTCTGTGGGAGACTTCCTTTGCCTGCTCTTGACGGCTCTTTCACCCTCGGGGCTTATTTGCAGAGATGCTTTTGTCACCTGTTGGATTTGAGATTTTGAACAGTCCCTGAGATTTAAAAAGGACACTTAGAGACAGGAAAGAGAGAACTTGCACACCCCATGCTAGGGATAGGCTATGCGGCTCCTCCATCCCTGAGCTGGGAGCTCTGACCAGGCCTGGATCTCTGGTCTCACAGGATTGACTCGGATCTCTAAGTCTCCGATCCTTGTGGAAAGCAGAAGTATTTCCACCTTCTTATGACCATATGTAAAGGCTTAGAAGGAATTATGAATCACTTCCTGTTGAGAATTATAACACTAACATAGGAAGCAGAAAATTAATATTTAAAATATTCTCACCACAAGATCTAAATTTTCCTTTTGGATGTTTCCAAATTTCTATTGATTCTAACTTTAATTATAAACTGAATAAAAATCATTTTAGAATTTTGTACCCCAGAGTGAGATGAGTTTTTCCCTTTCTTCCCTCCTTATTCTATTGGGAGGAGGGAGAGGAGTGGTGGTACCAATATTGAGGAAAAATTAAGCAACCTAATGAATTACTATTCATTAATAATTTCTAATATCTCTGTCAGGTAATAGCCATTCTCATAAAAATTTTCTAGAAACAATGCCTTATCCAAAATAAATGATTCTAAAGAGTGTACTGGGGTAGGCCAGCAGGGGGAAGGTCTGGGGACTTGGTAGTGTACTTTAAATGCTACCATATAGATGGCAACATATTGCCTATGGGTAAGCCAACTGTGGGCTTATGCACACAAAAAGCAGAGGAGGAAAAAAACCTCATTAATCTCTATGTTGAAAGCTTGTTTAAAAAAAATCACTGCGTATTTAAATGATTCATTCCACTGAATGCTAAGTAAGAGGAAATCAACCTACTTTTTTATGGTCTTTGCTTCTGATTTACATCACAGGTTTTAAGCCTTCCAGACTCTCACTGAGACTTACCTGGTGTTTGCTCATCTCCTGGGTAATATGATCCAATTTGGACAGTGGTTGTTTACAACTGGCCCTTTGTGACCAGCTAAAAAAGAGATGATGGACTCAGATCACTAAAATGGGCAATCAGCAGCCTCCAGGAATAAAGCGACACGGCCTCTTTGTTGGCTTTGAATGCCCACATTGAAACAGGATGATTTCACCTGGTGCGGCACCCCCAAAAGATAGCATCTCCACCTCCCTGTTCAAGCTCAAGTGCCTGTGGATGGGAATTTACTGGAATGTGCTGCCACAGAAAGGCGTGACCACACAGAATTTACAGATTTAAATAGACATGTTGTGAGAGGCAAGTAAACTGATATTATGTGATGACAAGCACTGCCCTCTTAGATCTGATACTCTGTTTGGGAAACATGACTTGCCCACATGAAACAACCAGAGAACAATGCGAGAAAACCTAAAAACAGGTGCTACATTGTATGGCAATGGGCCATATACCATTAGGGAAAGTTAGGGACAGCTTTGTTTAATAGACAGAATTTGAGGTAAGTTTCTGATTTTAAAATTGAGAGATCCTCTTGAATGAGACAGAAGGTTGGCTTGGGCTGGAACAAGTGAGGCCAATAGATGGCAACACTTTACTTTCATTTTTCCTATCCATTCAGCAAATAAATAAGAAGCCTCTATATGTCAGGCAGTCTGTAGGGTGACGAGCTTACTATATGGAACAAAACACAGAAATCCAGGGGAAAAAATGAGAGACATTTAGGTATACAAAATAAAGAAATGAGATCTGGAAAATACCTTTTTCTTCACCAGAAGAAATTTGCATTCTCACTTTAAAAAAGAATGCTATTGAAAAGAGCATTTGTCTCATTTATAAGCAAGCAATAAAACAACAATAAACCAAGGTGGCATTTTCCTCTTAGCACCTTACAGGTTTTTATTCCACGGTTAGTAGAACACTTCTTTATTTCTAAACCTTATTTACTAAGTAAATAATCACACAGCACTTGAATTCAAATCTTTGATCTAAATTTTGCAGATCTCTGAGACTAAAATGTTTTCAGAGGAGAAGAGCTTGAAACGGTATAAAATATAAAGCATTTTCTTTATAGTTGTATGGTGTAGTGGAAAGAGTTTAAGAATTAGAATCAAAAGACTAGCTTCAAGTCCCAGCAGTGCCCCTTTTTACCATGATTTAGGCAAATTATTATTTCTGAATTTCACTTCCTCACCTATAAAAAAGCCAAATGGCAGGGTTAAAAACCAAATAAGTTAATGTGAATGAACATGTGTCAGGAACTATAAACCACTATACTAGTAGTAACTATTATTATTAATACTGCCTTTGTATAAAGGAGATATGTATTATGTTATATACTGTTTGGGGCTTTTTTGTGTGTTTTACAGTTTTTTAGATCTCTTTCATTACCCAGCACGATGCTTGGTACATAGGAGATAATAAATATTTGTTAAATGAAAAGATGAATAAAATGGTAATGCTCCTGACCATATTGAGAGGATTTGTGCTGTGAATGATTTTTCTAGGAGTAGTGAAGAATCTCTGTACAACTGGTTAAGTGAGGTTTACCATGCATGACCTTGGAATTGTTACTGTTTTCTTCTTCTCTGCAGCACACCCCTTGGCCCTTGATGGAATCAAACCCATGCCCTTGCTGTCTCAAATGGCAGTTGTTCTAACCAAGAAAGCAGATCAACCTAGACTAAGGAAAAAAAGATGACGGTATGTATTGAGCCCAGTCCTATAGGCTACGAGGTGTGCAGGCTTAAGAGGCCCACTATCTAAGCAATGAGTAAGAGAATGGAGAGACATGATTTGTGTCTCTTTAAGGAAAACAAATATAATGAGCTCACACTTTCACCTTCCATCCATCAAAACAGTGAGTTAGGGAATCACAAAATGGTGCTTTCTCCTAGAATCCCTTGTATCCAGACTTTCAGACATATCATACCCCTCACGTCCCTAAATTTTCACCTCTATGTGATGCACACAGACATATGGGCAAATCAACAGCAACCCTCGCAGAAGCTATAACCACCCAGCATGTACATTTTGCAACTCCTTCAACTTACTTCCTATCCTGCCCATCCCCTGCACAAATCAGGTTTGAATGCCCGAGCTTGTCACCTGGTATACAAAAATGCAGTCTAACACTGTATTTATTAGCAACCCCTTTCCCTTATGTTTAATTTATTGTTACATTTTTTAAATGTACAAACAGTTATACCAGTTTTATACACAAAACCACAGGTACCGTTTTGTATCTGTCAAAATTCCAGCAGCCTGTGGAGAGCGACAGTTGAATAGATAGCCTATGCTGCCATCTAGTGATTTTGTTACGACATGGGCTTGTACATTTTTCTGGAAATGAGGAAACAAAGGCAGCTCAAGGCGCCCAAATTCTGGAACAGCTACTGATATGCATTATTAAACAGATGCATTTATGACACTTGGACCATATTCCCTGGAACCAAGCAACTTAACTTGTTTTCACACAACGGCAGCTTACATCCCTGCTCTTGACTGGCAAAACTCTGGCCTTCTACCCTAGAGGCACCTGGTTTAAATCCAAACTGACTGGGCAAGCAAAATGCCCCTCTGAGCCTCTTTCTACAGTTCCCATCTGGCCAAGTTTCTCTTGGCATGTCTCTTCCTCCAGGAGGGACAGTTTTATCTGAATGCCTTGCCTATTACTTCAGTTCTGGTAGAAGGCACAAAGGAGTCAGTCAGATGGCTTTTATTTTTTTTAAAAAATCATTATCTTTAAAATTGACTAAAACAGCAGACATTTTCTTTGCAGTGGCCAAAAATGAAGCTTCTGAATTTGCTCTTGCACCTCAGTTCACACGATTTGTGTCACTAGTTAGATCCTAGATCTGCCTCTGAATCCCTCCCTTTATCTTTTCCTGGATCTCAAAAATATCGTTCTTCTCCTCAATTAATCAATCAGCACGTCTCTCTATTGCACACATGCTATGCTAAAAGCACTGTATCAGGCACCGGTTAGTGGGTGGATAAATAAAAAAAAATAACCTTTCCATCTGTGTCTCTGATCACTTCCTGCCTCGTGGCCTCTAAGAGGCTTTATCATCTCTCTCCTTTCAAGACTCTTTAACCCTTTCCTCCCTAGTGCTTCTTTTTCTTTTCCTTCAACTATGTACGAGCCTCTCTTCTAGCTGAAATAAATATAAAGACTTCACTTGATCCCTCTGTACATTCCTGCTACTGGCAAATTTCTTCCTTCTGTGGTTGTATCTTTTCAGATTTTATCTGAATGAAATGAAGAATTTACTAACCCAGTAGATTATTGTTCAAATAGGAATCAACTGTCTGACAAATTAGGGGGTGTCCTTCCAACAAGAGAGAGTGAGTATGTCAGGGTTGCAGTTCCCGAACGTGATCCCTAAAATGGAGAGGAAGTTATAATCTAAGTTCCTTCCAACTTGGATTCTGTTGTATTTAAACTTAGTTTTGTTACAATCTCCACTTCTCCAACCATTCCCTACTTAACCCTGCCTGTAAAGTCATAACTTTCTCAAAAGGAAGTTAGCCTCTCCAGATGGTTAAATTTCATTTTGCCTTTTTGAATTTATGGCTTCATCATGACACCCTGACTGCATCCCTTTATTGAAGCATTCTCCTCTCTATGCTACTTGCTAATTCCATTTTTCAAATGCCTCACTGTTTTCAATTTTTTTTTTACTGATTTCCTATCTTCCTTTATGGAGACTTTATTTAAACTTGGATTTTTGTCCATATTTATGTTTATAAATTTACAAATTTATTTACTCATCCCCACTGTACCCTAAAAAACAATGTCTCATGACGATGGTGATGGTGGCAATGATGATAATGGTGATGATGATAATAATTTGCTCACATGATTCAACCTTTACAAAGATCGATCCAAAACCTTCCATTTCCACAGGGATTTTTCAACCTCTTTCCAGACCCCTGCCTCCATTCGTCTTTGTAGCAAAATAGTTCTTCTTGGTTGGCCCATCAACACCATGATAGTGAACTTTGGGCTTATGACTCTCTCCCTCAAAAAGACATACTTCCCTAGTTTGTCCATTACCATCAATGGCAATACCATGCCCAGTCTTCAACTAAGCTCAGTATCTTAGCTGAGTATCATTTTCGACTTATCTATCTTTTACCCCTAATATTCATCTTTACCCAAGTCTTGCAATTTCCTTCTTCTTGATTTCATTCAAATATGAATCTTCATTTCCACTTCAGCAGCCAGTGCACAAATCCTCATTGGCTTGCACCTGGGTTGCTGAGTAACTTCTGGGCAGTTCTTCTGTACCAGTTCATCTCACAAAGTCTGGGTAGTATTTCAACCAGTTTGTGTCATGTAACTCACCTGTTAAAAGCCATAACAGCGTCTAACTGCCTCTCAACATCACACCAAATTTTTGTAGCTTCACGCACTCAAGACCTTTCTTCAACTACATCCTATTTTCTTCTATTTGCTCCCTGAACATATCCCTAGTTCCAATCAAATTCATCTTTCTGGCATTCCTGGTACAGAAATATTTTGCAAACAGCAGTCTTTCCCTCTGGAACTTTTTATTCACTTCTTTCAAAAACTAGGTCTTATTAATCTCTCAAAATGCACATGTACCTGATGGAAATCTAAGATAGATCACATCTGTCTCTGGTATCTCCTCTACCCTGAGGTCCTCCCTCAGTGGTGTCAACTTCAGGAAAATATAGATGTGCATTAAAATATTGCCAGTAGGCCATTGTTTGCTGGCCTCTGTTACCTCAATAGGTGGTCCTTGCTTTCTGGCATGGGTGCATGGTGCTGTGCCTTACCAGGAGAGCCACATGGTATCTAATTTATGTGGTTGATTGCTGAGATTGGTTACCCATGTCATTTTTGGATTAGGGAGTTTTTTGGAATAGGATCCCTCCATCATGCCCTCAACGAATAATGAAGATGAAGTAAGAGGGCAATCCAAGAACTTCTTGACCTTGTGGTTTGATGCATCCATTTTGACATAATCATGTTGATGTAGCTGCTTTGACATCAAAATGGCACTTTCAATATATAAAATCACTGTTTTCTTTGTTGTGTCATTACTAATTAACATGTGAAACAAATAGCTTTGACCCTTACTATACCCTTAACTCTCACCATGATGCATATTTTAAAACACTGAAAGTCAGAGGCTAAAATATTATGTCAAAGCCATGTTTCCATGTCAAAAATTCCTGGCATTAAAATGACTGTGCCCAAGCAGCCAGGTCTAAATGTCATGACACAATTGCTTTGGGGTGAACTGGTGAGTACGGCATGAGAGCTGACAGCACAGCTCTGAGGGGGAGCCGCTAGTGTGTTCGCAGGTCCCGTGCTGGTAGAGCAGACACCCAAGAGGAGTCGTGGCCAATAGGTGTGGTTCCCAATGCAGAAGTCCTTAGAGGTAGACTTGTAATTCACTGGACCCTTTAGCAAGGAGTATTCTTCATGAGCTTAAAATGGATGGATAATTAGGCCCCTACACAAGGGCTTAATTTACCTAATGTTCTTTTATCTATCACAGGACAAACCTAGGGATGAGTATTTATTCCTCTATCCTCCAGAGCAAGGGAAAAACTATAGGGATAGGGAACTTGACTGAGAGAGTCCCAACAGTATGATCATCAGTTTTATCAAGAGTGTGTTGTGTATTTCTTCAAAAGAAAGTTCCTTGCAGATAGCCATTTTATTTTGCACCCTGTGGTATTCAATCACATCTGTATCTAGTACGGTACTCTCCACCCCATAATTGCTCAGAGTTAACTGTTCACACATGAGTGATTTGGCCCTGGCAATTCCAAAAGGCTGCTCTAGTTTGGGAGGAGAGATCTCCTTTTTTCTCTAACAGAAAAAAAAAAAAACTAGTGTATGGGGGTAGAGAGGGAACATTGTGTGCCAAAAGTATCATTTTCTTGTTCATTTATTTGTTTACTTGTTTATTGCTTACCTCCCCGACCCCATCCTCACTAGAACACAGGCTCCATGGGAGCCAGGACGTTGCTTATACTCATTGATGTTGCCCCAGTACTTTGCACAGCGATTGGCACATGATAAATAGTCAATAAATAATTATTAAATAGATAATTATTTTTCCACTGGGAAAATAGGGTCCCTTTGGACTAAGAGTCCCCAAAAGGAATGATTTGGTCCATTCCAAAACAGCTTTGTGATTAGCTATGTTTTTCTCTGGGCCTTTTACTGCTCAGAATCCCTGCCAGGGAAGAAATGCTAAAGCTCCCATCTTTTAAATATGTAGATCCCTGACATTTGGTTGCTTCATGAATTTTGCATTGCATAATGACAAGTGTTTAATTTTATAAACTGCTCCTGTAATAGATCATTTTCAAGGAGAGGCATAATCTGGAAATGCAGTGTAAAGTGCTGTTGCTGAATTAGACAAATGTCTTCCTCGAGCCAGCGATCCTTTCCGTAGTAAATGTTTTCAAGCATTGACGGATTGGAAGCCATGGAAATAGTCTCAACACCCAGCTGGCTGACTGAGTCAGAAATGAGATGGTCCATGGATGCTTCCCTTTTCCAGGCTGGTGTGTACCAACCCTCAGAATATCTTGGGAGTGAAGAAAACACAAACAATTGACTTGTTTCCTGAGACTCAAATAGCATTGCTCAGGCTGATTTCTAATTCTCCATTGCCACAAAAATTGAAGGGAGAGAGATAAGAAGAAGAAGTCATTATTTCTGGGTTCTAAAAAGGGGAAGTTTGGTGCATTATGGTCTACCTGAAGCATATATGCAATGCCATCAGGCCACAGAAAGTGTCTCTGGATAAGCTCATGTTGGTTTGAAGGTATAATTGGAGTAGAAGCCACACTAACATGCCAAGTTGTTGGTAGCCCATGTTTTGTGCCCCAAACTTCTGTCACTGTTGGCCTCAGCAAACTCACTGACCCTCTCTGTCCCTTACTTTCCTTGTACCAAAAAATATGCTTAGTAGTGTTCTTATTTAACAGAATTCTGATTAAGAGAGTTGAAATTAATCTTCAAAAGTAGGTGGTTGTGAAAAGTATATGGCTGTAAAGAAATGAGGTTGGTTTCATAAATTATATATGAAGATTATCCTTTACAAGTATTTCAAGCAAGATTATCCTTATTGTGAAGGTACTGCGTAAGTTCATTAAGAAGATTGAAAATAAAATTTGGTGTGTCAAGGGTTACAAATATAAATTAATAAGAACATGGGCTCAATATATTTAGCATGGCTAAAGAGTTGCTCCAAAAGAGACTTTTATTCCTTTACTCACAGCCACCTCTCAGGGAGGTCTATCATCAACAAGGCAGCCCCATGTAGAAGACAGAACTGTGGACAAGAATTGGGAGACCCAGGTTTAAATAACGCTCATGGAGTGACACGGCATCTTGGGCACTGGACTAACCATGTTATAGAGATGACTTCATTTAATCCTTAAAATAATCCCATGATCATGGTATTAGTATTATCCATGCTTCACAAATGAAAACATAAGTTAAGGTGAAGAAATTTGCTCAAGGTCATGCAGCTGGGATTCAAACCCCAGATGGCAGATTCCAGGGCCACACTCTTAAGCATTATACCGCACTGCCCCCTGGTAGAACCATTGCTGGCAGGTCACTTACACTGAGATCTCACACCTAAATTTGGGTTAAACTAGATAATCTCTAAAGACTTTTCCACATATAAAATAAAAATCTTATTTAACATAGCACTAGATTGGGTAAGCCATTCTGCTTCTTTGACAGAATATATTGATATATTCTTCTTTGATAGGAAAAAAAAAATATATATATATATATATATATTTCCCCCAGCTCTGTTGGTCTCCATGTCTCCATGCCTGGTTGAGAGCCCATCTGTGCAGCTCAGTGCTTTGCACAGAACTGAGAAGAGCTGCATAAGTGGAACTGGCCAGGAACATTTTGGACTCATGCTTTCTTCTGCTTTGCTAATTGCGTCAATACCAAACTCATGCCATCCTGGCTTCACTGACCTTTCCTACTTTAAGACTCCTTCTCTGGCTTTGCCAATTCCCTGCTCTAGGACCCATAGCAGCTGCTCCCCATATTGCTTACCCCCTTTCCAGTGCTCAACCCCTTTTACAGCCCCTCCCCACACTTCATCCCTAGCAGATAAGCTTTCTTGCAATTCTTCAGAGATTGGTGTTCTCAGAACATCTCTTTTTCACTTGACAGAATTTCTTTAAATTTTCACAATTCCTTTTCTCCCTTCTGCCTATTTAAAGGGAAGTAGCATCCATATTTCTCATCTGTCTGTTCCATCTCATTGAAACTTTTTCTATTATTTCTCCTTTCTCTTATGCTTTCCATCTCTTAACTTCCTTCCCTTTTGTCTAGGAACATACTCAAACTGGGGGGCTGAAGCAGGCCTGGACATGAACTCACATCGTTGAAGATCGTCCATGTGGCAGACAATTTGCACATGATATTTTATTTAGTCCTCTCGGCAACCTCAAGAGTAGATTTTATTATTGGCATTTTATATAAGGGAAAATTATGCTTAAACACATGAAGTAACTTGGCCAATGTCATGTAGAAAATAAATGGGTAGTGCCAGGATTTAAACCAAGTTTGATTCCAACTTGCATGTTCTTTCCACTGTATCTCACTTGTTTCTGAAAATAAATAAATAAAATCCTTTTCTGCAACCCTGCTGCTTTAAGCTCTCATCTTGTCTTTCACTGCCAGACTTGAGTTCAATGCTGCAAGTGTTTATTAAACACTACTTCTGTGCAAGTGACCATGCTAGATGCTTCCCCCAAGGAAAACAAAGATAAATAACATAATCTTTATCTACCAAAAGCTTACAGCCAATAACCTAATAAGGGTATCAGATATGTAAATAACAATAAAATAAAGTGTTAAACAAAGTTCCAGAATCTTCTGAGGATACAGATAAAGAGCAATTAATTCTAACTAAAGGAAGGTCGGAGCAAAGAATGTAATGAAATATTAGTTTTTGAGTCCTTGAAGCATTTAAGCCACTTCCAACCGGTCTGCAGTTCTATCTTGGTAACGTGTCTTCTCCCCATCCCTTCCTTCCTGTTCTCACTCCCAACCTACACTACCACTGTAGCCTCAGAATTAGTCTTCCCTATGCCAAACTTTCCCGTTTTAATCTATCCTACCAAAAATCCTTTCTGCTGCCTCATTATGCCCAACTCAGATTCATCTCTTCCTGAGTAAATACCTTCTGTGGCTCCCTGCTGCCTACTGAGTAGGAATATATTCATTAATGTCATCCTCAATAATCATAGGCCCACCTTATGGAGTTGTTTTAAAGATCAAACATGATAACATATGGGCAAAGGTGTGAAAACCATAAATCATTCTAAAGATAAGCTGTTACAAATATATCACATATCCTACACCTGGGCCAGTGTCTGTTCCCTGAACCCACCCTTGGCCTTAGTTCTTGTCACTGCTGTTCCTATCATGCCCTCTTCTCCTCATTTCTAACTCTAAAATTCTATTCTTTATGTCTCTCAAGGCCCAGCCATAAAAGCCACAGTCTTAAGAAAACATTTTCTAACCTATCAATGAAAATGTCCTCCAGCTTCTCTGAACATCCCAGAGCTTTACTTCCAACTTTTCCAATGCATGTGTCACAGCAAGCCAAGTATTATAGGTGGCCGAATATATGTTATAGCTTTCTTGGCCAATTGTAAGCTATTTTAAGGCAAGTACCATTCCATTCATCTTTATAAAGTTTGTGTGCCTTGCACAGTGTTTTATGTAAAGTAGGCACTGGAGTACCAGTTGAATGAAAGAATAAAATGGGAGACTATGTTACTCTGTACTGCAATAATTTCAGCAGAAGCAAAAGGAGAAATTTTTCATCCATCCCTTACTGTGATGAAAAGCAGGGAATGAAGAAGATGCACACCTGTACAAAATAGCACCATCGTGGTGACCCATAAGGAGAAGAAAAAACCAAAGTTGACTTGCCCCAATCCTGTGTCTGCCCTTCCAATTCTTATTTTTCAGCACCAACGAGCCACTGGAAAACCTAAATGACAATCATTAGATTTGCCGTCTTTCTCTCAGAAATTCAGAATTCAGAAATGAGAGCTATTTTGAAAATCAAAATGAGTAGCTGAAAGTCTCAGCTAAAAGCACACATTTTTCTATTACTCTCCTCAGTTCTCTCTCTCCCTCTGTGCTGTTTATCTCAAGTAACTAGGGGAGCTAGTTTAAGTGAAATCTTGTTATAAACAGTTAAGCCGAATGATGCTACTAGGAGAAGGCTGGACCCAAAGAGATCTGTGACCATGGTCAAAGTCACGGGTCTCCTTTGTCTGGCGTAGTCCAGAGAGCTCAGTCCATTTGGCCTCTCCAAGCTGGTTGTGGCTCAAAAACTCAGGCAGGAAGCCAGAGAATATCTGAGTTCTGACTCATGTAAACAGTGGACAGTTCCAGGGCCTCCAGCCAGCCCCAGGTGTGCAGACTGCAGACCACATTTGCCCCTCAGTGACCCCCAGTTGGCATGGCACCATCTATGGGCTCTGCCATTACTACTGCCACGACGATGTCATGTTTGGAAAGCAAGGACCTCCCTCCCGGCTGTCACTTGGAATTCACACAAGGGCTGAAAAGTGTGCTTGATCAGCTTAGGCAGTGGGATCCTCTGCTCTAGCCAGACTTTTTAGACTGATCTCGGCTCTTATTACCTTATCATCTTCTCCCAGAAAATTCAAAATGTTTGTCATTGTCCAGATCCCAGTTACTCTACTTCCTGGGTGGCCTCCAAGTCACTCGCATTTCTGAAATGTTTTGTCTTTTACCTCTGTAAAAGCTGGTAAGATAGTCAGGGATGGTGTGTAGTTCTCTTTTTTCTGTTCATATTTTTTTAAGTAAAATGAGATCTCAAAGGTGCACAAAACATCACACCTGGGAACAGAGTCAATGTAAGGAAATAAAACTTTTGTCTAAGCTCCTTTTTGCTTACCTGGGCTGCCTCCCATTTTTTACGCTCCAGAAAAAAAAGAAAACCTCCTGATCAGCTTCTTGCCAGTACCCTAGTACAGGGCAGGAAATTAGGATTAGGGCAGTGCCAGAGCCACTTTTTGGGTCCCTGGCTGCAATTTGGCAGCATCATTTCTGCCTTCCAAACATGGCAACGATTGCACAGTCATGTATTGTTGCAAAAGGTTTAAATGTTTGCCAGGCTTGCAAGGGAGGCAATGGAATCATTTCATTGAAACCCAGGTCGGTAGTCCTAAAACTCATGGGCCCTCTATCTTCCAACTACCTGAGACCACTGCCCTCTAAAATTTCCTGCCCTAGATTGCTGGTCTCTGGGTCACACACACTTGTTAGGGTCTCTGACATTTCTGGGAACTCTGGTAGCAATTGTTTTGCCTCAACTATGTCTAAGGAGTCCTTGGAGACTGTATCAAGACCATCCAGCTCTTCCTTTCATGGGTGAGCCACCTCTCACTCCCCCAGCTTAGGGGCTGTTCCAACCTAAAGGGGACATCTCGTGCTTGGCTCTGCCTCCTCCCTCCTACCCGAGTATTTCCTTCCATTTGGAAGGCCTGAGAGATAAGCCATGAAGACCACTTTTGAACTTCTTGTAATCTCTTCACTGGAGGATTTATGGAGTTGGAACTTATTCCAAATATCCTATTACATTCCTTAAGAATTTTGGTATCCAATATGGAGAGAAGAGAAGATTAGAATTCACCCACTTGGGCTCAGAATACTTTTTCCCCTTGGACACCCAAGGAGAGCATCCTGTTGCAATGTCTGAAGCCCTAGGTCCCCAAGGATGAGGTTTATGGGCGCCACACAGCCTAGCAGTACTGAAGGCACTCTCCCTTGGGTCTACGTGGAATATCCAGACATCCCTGGGAATCCATGGAATACTTTTCCTGGCTTTTTATTTGCTTATTTATACCCACTCCTCCCTATTCTGAAAAAGATATGAGAGAACCTCAAAAATACAGTAAATCATGCTAAAATAATAAGAGGCAATGGGTGGATGTTAAAAATAAAAGGGTAGAAAAATCACATAAAGCCTGGGAAAAGATTAGCACAGAGAAATGCAGGCTATAAAGTTTGCACAGCTCCTAGCAGTGGGCTACAAATTTGGCTCTGAGTTTATGCACAACCAAACAGAGGAAAATGGGATGTGATTCACAGTGTCTATTATATAAAAATAATGCAGTTGCTATAAAGAAGCCAGACCTTTCCTAGTACTGAGATCAGAGTGGAATGTCTTCCTCTGATCTACACAAAGAGAACATTGTGTGATGCCCCTGAGACAAATAGAACAAATTTCATGTGACCTTATCTCCCAACGTCTCTCAATCTAGAGGATGACACAACAGCAAAGCACAGCTCAATGATTTTGCACAGTTGTCCAAAACCCTTCTTGAATAAGAAAAATAAATCAGTAAATAAAATTCAGAAAAAATAATCTGAGAGGGTAAAGTAAGGTGCTTAATCTACCTGGCTCCCTTGTGGTTTGAATTGATCCTACTGGGAACTATTTAAATATCTGGAGAAAGGAGCATTCTGGAAATTCTTCAAGACATTCTGTTCTTTAAGCCTTCACGTTATACCATTTCTTTCAGCTGAGAGTTTGGTAAGAGTTTGGCAATAGAAAGTTTGTAATTATAATTTCAGTAAGAACCTCAGAAGCCAATAGTTGTTAATTAAGAGCAAAGCCGTAAACTTTGGCTATCAACTAAGCCGATGAGGGGTGTGAGATGGAGGCTAGGGGAGAAGCAGGTCATCTTATTTAAGAAAAAAAAGAAGAAGAAGAAGACTGTTTTCTAGCATATGTGGTAGACTAGTTGGCCATAAGGAGGTGAGCCAAGCAAGAGTGGGAAGCTGGGACCAAAATAATTGTGAATTAGATCTCTATAACCTTAAACGAGCTCCTTAGATCCAGATCCTTGGTAATCCCAGCTCCAACCAAACAGATAATACTTTTCATTTTCCATGGCTATGTTTTAAGAATGACTGTATTTTAATTATAGGCAAGATGATAATTCAGGACATTTAAGGAAAGATATCTATAGCACTTAACATCTATTCAGGGGAATTTCAAAGTATTTTCGGTTCCTTTAGTATAGAAAGTATTGAAGGTGCTATGTAAATGTAGGTTATTATTACAATTTAATGACATTTCCCTCAAGCAAAAACTGCTAAAATCTACAAAGTACAGAATGAAGCACACCCACTTCCTATTATTTGGGGATAATTAATTAACAAACACATAAGCAGTTTACTCCATCCCAGGAAGATAGAGTAAAAATAATAAACATGTGGGCCTAGAAATCCAATTACAGTAGGTCCTTTACCTCAAGGCAGGGAAGAAAATACAGAACTGATCCCCCCCCCCCCCACCGCCCCATCCTTCCTTTTTCAACACCCACAACACACATACACAAGTCTAAGACTAGAGTGCAGACTCTCTAGGGATTGACACTTCTCCCTGATATAGGACAGCTATGACTAAAGTCTATGTTGAACTGTGAATTCAAGCCTACCAGAAATGTGCCTTGTCTGTGAATCTCCTGAAGCAAAATCACACAGACTGCATGGTGGCCACTCCCCCATCCCTACACATGGTGCAAGAGGAGGCCATATAATAAATATAAATTAACCCCCCCCCAAATTTTTTTTAATGTATCAACTTGTATTTGACTTTGGAATACAGGAGTTTTGGAGTTTAAACTAGAATTATTTTATCCTAGGGAAAGCATATAATTAGGACAGACAAACTAGAATTACAGTAAACAGAGTGAAATAACCCAGCCTTTGATAAACCATTTGGACCACAGTTAATCTACATTGTGGATAATCAACCTTGGTAGAAAATGGAAAGCTGCCTCTGTTTAAAAATCCATGTAAAATCATACAAAGACCTGCAATCATATAGTATGAATGGAAGACAGTTAACACACAATTCCATTTGAGTTTGTCTCTAAAATTGTAATGTCTTTCTCCAAATCCAGTTTTCCAAATGTACTCATCCCTGGTAACCATTTTCTATCTCAATTATGAATGTGTTTGTAATAACTGGAGCTGGTTTAGTGGTCACCACATTAATCCAAGAATAAGAAACAAAAAAGAGAGATTAATTTCCTATTCCACAATTTTAAATACAAATTAACAACAAAAAAAGCCCCTCCAAATCTCTCTTATGGATTTCGATGGTTCAGAAATACGCAGAGCACTTTAAAGCAATAAAAGAAATAACCTAAGAAAATTAAGCAAAATGAATTTGCAATTAGTTTGTGAAATTGCGATAAATGCATTTTGAAAGCAAAGAGTAAAATGTAACTTTCTTCAGTATAATTTGAAATTGCCTTTTGTGCTTAATATAGTTCACTTATAATTAGATGAAGATTTTGTTCTGGTTTGAAACATTCAAAGTTCCATCTTGAGATTGCTATGTACTATGTACACAGAACTTTTCAGCAAGAAAGTCTGCTGCTGCTGCTGCTGCCGCGCTTGCTTTGACAGCCTTTATCCTAGTTTTATAGAAATGAAAGACTGAAAGAACACAGCTGGTTCAAACAATGGAGCATGTTCAACATTAGACCAAACACTTTAGATATTGCAAAATATTGCAAGCTATATTTATAGCTCTTAGCAGGTTTTTGAAATTCATGCTGATACTGCCTTACTCCTGCTTATTGGACCAAATTGCCATTTAATGATTAAATTATCTTTTGGGTTTTTTTTTTTTAATTGCTTTCAAAGGCAATGGCACTTAGTCTAACCTCTTGGCAATATCAAAACTATGATGACTTGAAAGCCTTTCTAAAGTATTTCAATATGTCTTAAAAATTCAAGATCATACTAGTTACTAAGAGAGTTTAAAAGACTTTTATGTTGATCTGTCTTATTTTTTCCCTAAAGAAAAGGAACATCCTGCCTCTGATGACCTCTCTCCCCTGTCATGAAATTGCTCACTGACTCATATGCCAGCACCTTCCAGAAAACCACCCGGGGGAACCAGGGAACGGGCCTTCAGGTAATTGCCTATATTCTGTTTAAATTTTCTCCTTCCATGGCAGTTGTTTTTAATAGAATTCTCTTGTTTTTTAATAGAATTCTGTGACTTTGGGAAGTGCTAGCAGGGGCTCATATTCTTGCACATTAATAGCATGAAGAGCAGTAAAAAGAAGTGGTTATAAGTTTATAAGCTGAACCAGGAAAAGTTTTATAGGACAATGGGATTTCTGCAGGTTTAACAAATACCTGCATGCTTGAAGGGCTAACTCCAATACTACCCTATCCTTCCAGCACAAAGTGAATGTCCCCTAAATTCCCACAGCATCTGTTTCTATAGCCCATTGTCATTATCATCATTGCTGTCAGTGAGTTCTTTGAGTATGTACCCCTGGCCTCCTAATCTAACAGTATTGGTGATGATCAGAATGGCCATTGAATGAATACCTACTATATGTCAAGCAATATATTATGTATTTTATATACCTTTTCTGGAAAAGAGCTTAAAAACAAAGCTCTGATCTCTGTTTCAGTTATATATTGATGCATAACTAACTACCCCAAAACTCAGTGGCCTGCTATTTTATCACAGTTTTGAGTGTGGCTTGCATGGCTTTTCTGCTGGTCTCTTTGGGAACTCAGGTGGCTACAATCACCTGACAACTTGTCTGGTGTTGAAGGGTCCAAAATAGTCTCATTCACATGTATGGGAATTGGTGCTGGCTGTCCGTTGAGGATTTTCTGATTTGAAGCCTGTGTTCTTTTTACCATGCTATGTAGCATCTTGTTAGCAGAAGAGAGTTTTTCTCTTGGTTAACCTTAGACAGTGGCTGCCATAATAGCTACCCAAGAGATATTTGTCAATTGAAGGGTTGGGGGAACCTGACAAAATGCTATTGACTTGTGAGTAAAAGATTTACATATTATTTTTAAATCGATCCCAAAATATTCTAGCTAATTCTCCCTAGAATAGTAGAGCTTGGGATCAATTTCAGACAAGAGGACAATTTTCCAGTGTGCTGGGCTCAGGCAGTAGATAGGAAAGGCTTACTAAACACAATACTGACTTCCTTGAGCCTTTCAAAGGCACGAAGGGATGGTTTGTAACCACAAATTGAAGGTTTACATTATCCATTCAAATAAAAAATATTTAGTAAATTTTATTTCTGTTGTCTTACTTCAATGAAGACTTTGAGAACTATCATGTTCTCTGCCCTTTTTTTCCTCAGTATCTAATACATAGAAGATTCTTACTACTATTTTTTCTACTGTTTTGAGGGACTGTTGCTTTCAACCATAGCATTTTGACTTCATTTCTCTGTGATTCTCACAGAGATCCTACAGCACAGTGCTTGTCTACCTCCCAACCTACTCCTACTCTTCCCATTCTCAAATGAAGCACCCTGAAAGCAGGCTATGTATTTTTTTTAATCTCAGAATCTTCCAAACTGGCAATGTGACTGTATACGGGAAGCAACCAATAAATGTTTGTAGACTTCAAGCCTTCTGAAAGTGTTCATAAAAGCAACTATGTTGGAAAAAATATCAGAGTACAAGTAGGGATCTGGTAGTAGAAAATGTATAACATTTAAATTTCTTGGATGTACATACCAAGCTTTTGGGTACCATGAGGTATTTGTTACCAACACGCAATAAGACAAGTAGCTAAAAGGAGAACTTATTTCTTTGGAAAATCCTATTGTACTTTCATAATAGGAATCATAAAATTTTTCATGTGGGTAAATTTTCTCTCTCCTTCTGGTCTGCAAGCTCCTTGTGAGCCAGAATATTCCTCATGATACGTGATACTATATTTGACACATAGAACATATTAAATAATATTTGATTAAAGAAAGAAACATATGCAACAATTAGCCTAGGAAATCTTGTCTGTCATATTTTTTACAAATAAATTCCAACAAGATATCAGAATGGTGATACTTTGGGCAGGGTTCTAGACTATAGTCTATAAAGATTGAAAGGAGAAAGACTGAAAACATGCATATTTATGGCTGTTCAGCTCTACAGTTTATTGAAAAAAATTAATAGTAGTTTTTAAGACCCAATTTATTTCAAATTTATTCATTCCAAAACTAAAATCTTTCAATGTTTTCAGGATTTACTCATCAGTATTGATGCTGTTGTTCACATAAGAGTGCGATTACATCATTCACTCACTGATTGAGGGAATAACTTAGTTGAATTATTTTTCCCTGTTTGATTTAAGTGGAGGGAACTGTGCACACCATTTTTTATTTTATGCACAAAGCATCATAAGATAGTAATCCTACAAACCAGGAAATAGAGACATATTTTCAAGAGTGAATGCCTTTTTTGTAAGAATTTTAAAAAGATCCCCATATGATAATCCATACTAAAATAGAGTTCAGCACCACTGCCTGAAAAGGACATCCTTCTTCCTCAAGAGCTCAAAATAAAGGATAGATTCATTTTTATACTAACATGATTTTACAAATGCCATTCCCTTTGCTTCAATTGTTTCTCAGCCATTCCCTGCCTTCATGACAAACATTAAATGCCACCTTCTCTATGAAATAATATCTGACTTTTACTCTCTTCTCAAAAATAGTCCATTGTTCCTCCATGGTCCCATGTCATGTTTTATATGCTTTTATTATAGAATTTAATTAATGAACTTGTCCATTCATTCAACAAGCATCATGTGGCTTACCATTTGTCAGGCCTCATGCCTGGCATCAGGAATACAGTAAGAAGCATGGCACTAGCACATCCAATGGTGGTGTAATTGTTTCTGTCTGTCTCTTTCATACCATAAGTTCCCCAAGCATGATGAAGTGTCTGTTCAATCAATTGAGCAAGCCAAGGGCAGCAAGCGACAAAAAACCACAGTCTTTTCCATAAGGTTTCCAACTTCTCTTTTTGGATTCCTTTTTCTCCCTCTGCTCTAAAATCAACATTTCCCCTCCTCCTCACTCTACTCCTCTTCTTTAGCCATCCCTGATATACTTTCATTCACCAAGCATAATATTTAGTTCATTGTTTTCTCTACTCAAATCGTCTCCCCAGTTTCCCAAGACAGAAACCTGAAGGTCAACTTCAACTTCCTTCTTTCCCTAAACTTTCATATGCATGAAACAACTAAAAACTGGCGATTCTCCTTACTAAATTACTATTGTTTTCACCCTCCTTTCTAGATCTCCACTGGCCCTACATTAGTTTCCTTTTCATTTTCTGCCTGGGCTATGTCCATAGCATCTTAACTAGTCACACTGATTGTGACTATCCCCACACCCATTCATCTTCTACTTTATGCTAAAGTTTTCCTTCTAAAATACAAATTAGATAATTTCTTTCTCACTCACCAAAGTTACTGATGGCTTTTCATCACCTTCATAATAAGGTGCCAGGAGATCAAACCACCCTCTGATAGCATATAAGATTCTTCATGAGCTGGCCTTCCTGTTTGCCAACCACTCTAAACTCACATACTTCTCACTCTCTCTGCTCAAAAACACACACTACGGTAACTAGGGCTCCCTTTAGGATAACATGATTGTGAAATGTAAAATCTCCACACATGTCATGTGCCATGCTACTTAGGAAACTAGAATAAAGGATGAGAACTTTAGCAACCTCTGTCCAAGGGAAAGTGATGCTGCTCCTCATAGACATGGATATTCCAAACACTATAACAAAATAAGAAAAATAATAAACATGAATTAAGTTGGGGCACCTTCTAAAAACTTTTCTTATGTCCACGGCACTCTGCTCTTATGCAGATTGTCTCTGTGATTTCTAGGACTGAGGACTGAATCGTGCAATTTTAAAACTAGAGGAGATACTAACATAACCTAATCCAATCTCCTTATTTCATAGATGAGAAAACTCAAGCCCAGAACATTAAAGACCTGTCCAAGCTCACACAAATAGTAAATATCCTTTCCCTTCCTCCACCCCCAACAAAAATACAAGGAAATAGATTTTACAATACAAAACAGTAGCTTTGCTTGTGCATTTTTCTGAGGAGTAAACTCATTCATACACCAGGGCCTCTGTTCCAATGTGGTTTGACTGCTAAAACTCACTTCCTATTTTGCATTTTCAATTAGACACAAGGTGAAATGTCTCTTTATGGAATCTTGACTCACTTTTACCTGTCGCTGTGGGTGTATTAAAGTATATGAAGTTATAAAAAGATATGAAGTATGAATATAATCTAGTTTAATTATTTCTATCCTCCAATGACTATGATTGCAGTTGGATGTCAGTGAAATCTCCAGTGGTTGAACTTCATGCTTAGAAAAATAGTGAATAGAATAAAAGGCTAAGGAAAGGGGAGCTGAGTGAGGACTACCAAAAAAGAACATTTATCTCATCAAAAAGAACATGAGTCCATGATGGAAAAACTACAAGTTCGTGTAGCATCAATGAGTCAAAGATGATGTCAATATTTGTCAAAGTTAACCAAGCCAAGTTAAGTCAATATACAGATCATTGAGCTACTTTTTAAGTGAAAAAGCACTTAAGACATTTTTATTTGATAATCTCACTTGTGCTTCTTGTCCATTTTTTTTTTAATTTTTTCCATTAGCCAGGGCCTAAATCTCTTAGCAAATTAATCACAATTGCACTTGAAACAAATTGGCTGCTGAGGTACAATTCTTTGAACAGGATGGTGTCAGCAGCCCTCTCTACTTTCAGGATGATTAATCTGCATCAAGACAATAATTTGCATCTGAGTTTTAAACATCCAGGTTTGCATTCATCATTCTTATCTTGCTGATACGTTTTGATCCCTGGCCTTTCCATGACAGGCAGCTGAAAGCCAAGATTTTCCAAAATTCTGGAGTAACCCAAACTGTGGGCAATACCTTCTGCATCTCTCAGACTGCTACGGAGTTGGTTTGATATGAAAAGGAAAAAAAAATAGGTCCTAGATACTCAGGAGGCTGAGGCGGGAGGATCAACTGAGCCCAGGAGTTCAAGTCCAGCCTGGGCAACACAGTGAGACACCATCTTTAAAAACAAAAGGCTTTTTGTCTATCTCCCCTGGCCAAACATTGTTTCCTCCAGCCAAAAAACTCTCCTTACCAAATATTTCTTAGGCATCAACCTCTAAGTCAAGAGTCTTTTCTAGTTTCTGCCTCCCATGGTATTTTCACTTTCTGTCCTGCATATCTGCTCTTTCTTCTCTTTCACTTGCATCTGCTGGCCCTGAGAATGTCTTCATGCATGCACACATACCTACCACTATCCGCATCCCCCTCTAAACGGATGGCTTTATGTGCATTTTCATATAAGCCTTATGTGTTAACCCAAGTCTCTGCTCACAGCACTGGCTCCATGTCCTGACCAAGGAAGAAATTTTTCATATAGATATATTTATGTCCAAAGTACAGAGTTGGGGATACAGGGAGTGCTCAGCTATTATCTGAACTCCAAACTTTGGAAGGATATCTATCAGGACTTATTACTGACTCAAGGAGGCAACTAGTTAGAGTAAAAAATGAAGTTTATCCTCAGATATCAAAATGTCTTGAGAGTCAACTGCATACTCACAATCAACCTACAACCTCTTCTATTATCACCAAGGTGAAAGGATAGTACCTACTTTCATCTCTCCCTTACACGTCCCTCCTCTTAAATTGTTTATTGACTAACTACTTCTGACTTCATTTTCCCTTCAAGACTTCCCTCTTTCTTATATAGTTTTGTCATTTCATGTGTATTAAAAATAGTTAAAGAGTTGACAATAAGTAGTATAATTTTCCTGGATTATGCACCTTTTATGATCTCGGCAGGTGGAACATCTGAACGGTCCCTTTCTGTATTCCTCCTGTATTCATCACAGCACAGCCCCTCTAGATTGGAGCTGGTTGAAAGGATGAAACACAAACAAGGTCTAAATGCTGTTACTGTGGCCTCAAGATATGATGGGGTGTCAGGAAAAGGAAGACACAAGATAAAGAGTCCTAACTCTACCAAGGTCTCAATTCTCCTGAGTGATCTCAGTATTCTATATGTCTAGGTTGTTTTTCTAAATTCACTTTTTACTGTGAAGAACTCTAGAAGTCAAAACAATGGCAGTGCATGACAAGACCTTTTTATTTGATCCATTTTATAATAGAAATTCCTCAGGCTTATGTGGAACCATAGCATAAAAGAATATTTATTTTTATTAAATATATAATCCATATTTTAATAAAAAAGAAAGATAAATATATATCTTATTCCTCATTTCTGAAAAGGAGAAAATAGTCTTTACCTCATAGGGTTATTGTGAGGGTTAAATAAGATATATTTAAAGCTCTAAGACTCAGCATTTTGTGAGGCATATGAAAGTACTCATTAAATGTCATGTATTATTATTATTGGATCAAGGATCTTGATAGTATTTGTTGTCTATACATACCAAACATAATGGATTTCAATGGTTTATGCCTAAAACTCAAAATGGTCACACTGATGACTTTTCATTGGGTATCAAAATAGCTAGGTGGTTGACCTAATTTTTCCTTTTTCAATGAGTTGATGTGGCATTATGTAGACCCAGCCTAAGTGGACCATTTATTCCAAAATAGCTGAATGATGAGCCCACACACTTGACCTGCTTTCAGCCTCCCTATTGGGAGCGATAGCAAAAAGTTTAGAGTTGGGTCCATTTGGCATTTGGGCACTCAAGAACATTTAAAACTGCAACCCAGTCACATCATCACTTCTCATCTTGTAAATGAGTCTCTAGGATTATTAGCTCTGCTTCCAGTAGGATAGATACAAAAGTTGCTTGGAAATTAAAGGGCTACAAATTTCCTCTCATTCTAATGGAGTTCATATCCATATCTAATGGAGTTCATATGAGACAGGGCTGTAACTTATCTCACGGGGTTGCTTTCTAAGAGGAATTTATTTTACAATATAAGCTCTATGAAGCAAAACCTATTAATATTAATTAATACAATGTTAAAGACTGGCATAACACATTGCTGTCTCAACGATTCCAAAAAAAGCCTTGGGCAAGTAGATCTGTATCTTGTAATTACTAGCTATATTTTGACAAGACCCTTCCCCTTTTCCTTCCTTCCTTCCTTCCTTCCTTCCTTCCTTCCTTCCTTCCTTCCTTCCTCTCTCTTGCTGACAAAAAAGAGGTCAGGCTATATCTGGGTGGCAAATAAGCTTCATTTTGCTCACTAATTCTGACCAATGAGGAGTATCTTCCTGGAGTGTTAAACCAGGAAGGATTGCAAGGTTAATAAGAGTTCATCCAGAAAGAGTTCTATGATTGATTAGTGATGCCTGACTTGGAAGAGGAAATTTGAGTTACCCTAAGGTCAAGTCTATTTGCTAGACTTATATTTGATTGAATAATCTCTACCTCACTTTCACCTAAAATATTCTGTCAGGCATTCTTATAAAGAGCCAATAAAATAGAGAAGCCCTGTCTTACACCATGCTTACAGAAGCACTTTAAATTTGTTTTATACACAAGTGCCACCAGAGGGTTTTCAAGGTAGTCTTTATAAAATTGCCTCCGGAAGTATCTAAAGTAGATGGATGGTCTGTTGAAATTTGGACTTTTTTCCTAAGCTATTGTGAGAAAAGATGCTGAACAGTTTCCTTGATAATTCTTACAAGGATAAGTTACCTCTGAGCCACAATATTTAGCTTCCCCTCCCAACTTTAGAAATGACTAAAGTGGGTAGTACTGGAGCTACTCTTGGGAAACCAGACTTTGAGCTTTATTTTCCAAGAAGGGGACATAGGAGATCTTTTGTGTTTCAAGGGTTAAGAAGGAAAACCTGCCCAACTTCTCAGGATAGATCCTTATAACAGAGTGACTGGCATTTCAGCTTGGCAGGAGGGGCTAACTAGATATCTTCAGTGCAGTGGGCCTGGGGTTTGGGGTACCTTGAGGGACACCTGTGACTCTGGGATGATACTAAAGAGCCATGATTCTAGAATGATCCAAGATGATCCCAGGCATTTTAGCTAAGGTTAACCATACATCCTCCCTCCGAGATGACCATCCTCGAGCCAAGGACCATGGGGGCTGGTGAAAGGGCTTGGCCAGTAAGGATCACCATTACTATAATCTATGTGGGGCTTGTTAACAGCCACACTGTGTAGCAGTGAGAATTAGAGGCAGTATTGCAGGAGCCAAAGCCCAGTTTATCCTGATTGGATATGGAATTCAGATCTACACCTCCATTCTGCTGTGTAAACACCCAGGAGTGGATACAAGTGGAAAATTCACATCTTAGGGAAGAAAAGTAAGAGATATGCCTGTTTTTGTAAACAATTCTTCTGAATTGCACTAGAACTAAAACTTAGAGATAGGTCCTGGCATATATTAGAGTACTGTTTCAATAGTTACTGTAGAATTAGCCCCAAAAGACTCTTAATACGTTTCAGTTATATCTTGATGATACCCTACCCCTATGAACAGAATGTCATATGAGACAATGGGCTATGGAGAGAGGTTCATAACCACGAAGGAAATAGCAACATTCTCTACGGAGGGGAGGGATTACTGACAGGTACAAGGTGGTAAACCTAGTGAAAAGAGTTTTGCTTTTCTTCAATCGTGGATTAGGATTTCCTGGACCTATATGTCACAGGAGTAATATTGTCTGAATAGACTTCAAATAAATTGTTTAGCAGCATTTCAATTTCAATACAATAAATATTTACTTAGTTTTCATGCTTCATGCACACATCCTTGAAGATGTTAGTGGAAAAAAAGAAGGTGCCAACAAAGAAACTGGATGATTTAAAACAAAAATATTGATTTCTACCTGCACTACTAACCAGAATTTTACTATGATGACATCAACCTCTTTCATCCTTTGGTGCCTGCTCTACAAAATAGTCATTGCTTTTCTGCCCAGTGCTTGTATTTAAAGCAAATCTGTCTTGTGTCTTACCAGTCTCTGCCTAGTTTCTGATTTCTGGACTCTCTCTTTCTCACTCTCTTCCTTCCCTCCATACTCCCATGCTAAAATCCTTTACTAATACTGAGAAGTGTTTTCTGCAAATCCAGCCTCCCTTCCTTCCTCCTTTCCCCCTATTGTTGGTATCTCCACCTGCCCTTACTCATTCCCTTCTCCTTGTGCTTTCATCCCTTCTATTGAAACTTTTGGATGAGTCTGGCCAGCTCTCTCCTTCAAAGGTGTACTTAATTCATAAGGCTTAATATGCTAACCCTCCCAGGGGTATTTGCATTCTTACAGGTGATAAAATCTTAAGAAAAAGGAATAAAGTTACAATGACAAATTTTTAATCATTGGAAAACTGATGGGGAAGCTGCTGTGATCTCATAGGAGTCTTCCCAAAGCCTCTGAAAGCAGCTCGATCTCCAATTCCATTATTCAGAACACTTCCTAATATGCTAAGAGGTGCCTGCTGGAATTTGTTGTTCCTGGCTTGGATCCCAGCCTGTGCCTTTTCTGGGTGGTGTTCACTCTTCAGAACCAGAGTTGCTGGTCCCCAGGACTCTCCTATTGTAGCAGTAATTCTCCTAGAACACTAAAAAAATGCTCCAGTGTCTGGAGGGGTTGGGAATGAAGGAGTTAATACTCTTAAGTGCCCAAAGCAGGCATGGCTAATGGGTCTTAACAGAAACCTGAGCAGGAGACCAACCACCTGCATTCAGACTGACCACTTATCGGTGGAATCCTGGGTGGTCTCCCTAGCAGGTTCCCCCCTGCCCGGGAGGGCTGCGGCACAGAGAAGAATCCAGTTCAATAATGAGCAAAAGAATGATTAATAGTGCTTCCTGCTCTAAGGGAGAGGCGGGGTGGGCAGCAGGGTGCTGGAAGAAAGCAAACAGCTGGATATTAGATTGCAATGTGGACAAAAACCACTTACATTTTAGATTCCGTATCCTTGTGGTGATTGAGGCATGGAACTGAAACCTACTCTTGATTAGCAGGGCAAAGAGTAGGTTGCTGTACCATTTTTATTAAAATTTTGTCATTTTGTTCACTTATTAAGACCTTTTTTAAAACTCAGTAGCATGGTCTTCTCTATTATCTGAAAAGGTATAGTAACTATTTCATAGCCTATTTATACTTCAGATAAAAGAGAATTCCATGTGTGGGCCTTCAACTGGACGAACATTTTATCTATACGCACGCCATCTATACACGTATGCATACATAATATGCAGATTAGAAAACACTAATGAATTCAGACTCTCAAGTGAATCTGCATAGCACTGTTTCTCAACACAGGAGTTAGCAGTGGTTCAAAGTGTAAGACAATGTCAGCTGTGTAGGAGGCACTGAGTGGGTGGGGAGAAGTGGAGGCCTCGGTGAGTGAGACACAAAGTCATTTCCGTGGTTCCTCCTCTGGTGCCCTCCTATGAGTCAAGGTTGCTTGTGACATTGTAGTTGGCAGTTTAAACAATTGGAAAAGAAATTAGATGAGAAATAAAGTTGATATTCCAGAAGTAAAATTCATAGTGGAAATCAAATGTAACATACAGAGAACTCTCAATATATATGGAGTATGTACAGAGAATATGTATGTACATGTGTTTGTGCTGGTTGTCTCTGCATATTTGAACACACATGAAACATGCAGAGGAGCCAGTTTATTCTTAAAAGAGTACTTGCTTAGGAGACAATTCATGGATTCAAACCTGGCTCTGCAGCTAACTGACTACTGAAATAATTAAGCAATTCATGTCAACTCTAAATCTCCATGTATTTACTCATCAATAAAATGAAAAAGTTAGATATCTTCATGGTCCCTTATAACTTTAAGATTCTAAACATTTGTGTGCAGGATGTCATTATTAAACAATCTGGAGAAACGTTCCTCCATTGGCCTGCCCCTTACCCCCCAGCCCTGTGTGTTTAACTGCAGATGAACGTCGTGGATACTGAGGTTCACAGAGGCTAGACAGCTGCGTAGAGAAGAGATTGGAATGTGGTGAGTAGAAAGGAGCCACCCACAGGAAAGTAAAAGAAGCTCCACAACCACTATGACAAAGTACAGGCCTTGTCCCTAGGGAGTGTCCTCTCTGGGGCACATGGTGGGTGGGGGAGAAGGATCTATCTCCTTACCTGACTCAAAAATGGTGACTGAAAGCACAGACTTTGAAGTCTGACAGGCTCATGCTTAAGTCCCAGCAATACCAGTCACCAGCTACATATCCTTTGGCCGGTTATTATACTGCTCTAATTCTCAGATTTCCCACCTGAAAAATAAAGATCATAATGCCCGTCTCAACAAGCTCTCTTAAGGCTTTAATGAGAACATGGGTGATATTTTTAAATGGTGCTCAGCACATAGTAAGTATTCAAAAGGATCATGTGTGTGTGTATTTCACATAAATATCTCTATGTATATAGATGTATATTTCTCATATTACATATTTATTATTAACTCTCTGATAAGCTCTATTTATAGAAATTTATGTTAAAAAAAGCTATTGTTATTTGGTAGTGGGATAAGAGAAATTAATTCTTCATGAAGGATAGGGGTTTCCTTTTCTAAAGAAAAGAATATTTGGAAATCAGGGGAAAAAATACAATGGGAAGAAATGGATAGGGAACTGGACACTGTATTTCGGACACATGGTCAACCACTGAGAATTGCTCCATGGAACTTCTTTATTTATGTCGTGTTGACTGCTAATAATATAGGTGGCTGGAGCTACCCCCCACCCATGATCTCAAAAATAAAGTCTCAGAGATTAAGTACTCTTTCTATGCATTCATGCCTTTGGTAAATACTTCCTTATGATTCCTCCAGAATAAGTGTCCCAGGAGAGCAGGAGACATGCCTGTCTTGTCCAGTGCTGGATCCCAAAAAGCCTAGAATGGTGACTGGCATGTGGTTAAGTGCTCAAAATATACCACACTATCGACTTCTGGTGTACTTGTTCTGATCATTGTTTCCTGCTTGTCTCTTCCTGCTAAGGTGTCAGCTCCTCATACAGTGAACCTCGCTATGTTTACTGATGTGTCCCATGTGCCTAGAATGGTGCCTAGCACATTGTGAGTGTCCCATAAATGTTCTTAGAATGATGACTGAAGGAGGTAGAGAGAGCAATTTAGAAACATTAAAGTCTCAATAATCCAGGTTGCTCAAGAAGCTCCTTAACCTTTAGTTTCAAATGGAGGTTTCAAGGAAAATGGCTTCCACTGCCCCTTAAACGCAGAGCATTCAGCTAAATAACCAGACCTTTCGGGAGTTTCTGAGAAGATGAAGACAAGGGAAAAAATTCAGTTCCATATCCAAGGTTGCAGAGGCTGTTCCACATTCATCCAAACTCACGCTCTCCTACACTGGATTTGTCAAATCCTTTATTTAAATATCTCATTATCTAAGACAATTTTGTACTTACTGTCATGAAGGCTTATGAAACCTGCAAACCTGTCTTGCTGGAATAGGTACAATTTAAGCCAGTGATTGTTCAAGAGAGAAAGAAAAGGTGAAGAATGGCACCATTGTGAAGATTAGAGCAGGAAGGTAGACAGCCCTCGGAGCTAACCTCTGTTCTCCGGGATGTTTGTTTAGGCTCCTCAGACAATGCATGGAGCCTAAAGAAAGAGGGGGGAAATTGTAAGTCTTCATGTATAATTTTTGTTGTTATATCTAAACTGATAGTTGAGGGCTAGGAGCTGAAACAATATTTTATAGAAGTATCATGTTGAAGTTTTTGCAGGTTTCAAAATATTTAAATATGTAAATTTCAATGGAGAGATGTTCAGATTTTTTGATAGTCTAATGATTTTAAGCATCTCATTTCTAGTCACACACTGACAAAAGATGTTCAGATTGCAGTGTGAGATGGTTTCTATGGTTACAGTTGTTTCCTAGCATTTTAGTGACATCTTTTGTGAGCATTGGCTGCTTCACTTATTTGTCACTAATGTATGTGTAGAACTATAGTTAATAGCCTTGGGCGGACAAAATTTTTTTTTCTGAATGGCTGTATTGTTTTTTAGCAGCATTTTTCAATAAGGTGACAATGCATTAGAATACTAATGGTATGTATGGTATTTTAAGATGTCAAGTTTTCAATAAAATGATAATGAAAATTTTGCATTTCATTTAATAGTTAAATATTCATGAATTTTCACAGCATGATGAACTGAGCGAAAAATAAAGAAACTGTATAATGTATAATTCTAAACATCATAAATTAAGTTTCTTTTCATAGAAGCTATTCAAGAGTGTTTAATATATGGTTCTTCATGGATTTAGACCAATCCGAGCTAAATTAAAGGCATCTAAAAAGGAAACTTGTTTAAACCAATTTAACATATTTTAACACAGCATGTTTACAATGTAACAATATAAAGGAAAATGACACATTACAAACAATATATACATTATATAAAAATTATGATGACTAAGTGGGGGATATAGTCACCAGGCAAGAGTATTTTGAAGAAAGTAATTGTGAAATAGGAGATGCAGGGATGCCTGGGAGAGAGCCAGGTGATATAACCATGAGTAACAGGGTAAAAATAAGCAGTAGAAATTGAGAATCTAAAAGTTCTGTCCAATGATTATCTGTTTCAGGTCCTAGGCTAATTTCTAGAGAAACTAAAGGTGAACACCATATCTTCCTTCTGGTCCTGAACTAATCCAGTCCTAAAGCAAATGTTTAGAGTAAGAAAAAACTTTTCCCCAATATTAGAGGTTAAAAGAGTTTTACTGCAAATTATGAGTCAATTCCTTATAATAAATTGTATACATATATATAATATCCCATTAGTTCTGCTTCTCTGTACAGTAGGGATATGTGTGGCATTTTGTTTCATTAATTCCATATCTGTTTATATGTATATAAGGTATGTACTTGTTTCTATTTAATGTATACAGAAAAGAACAAATGCAGAGAATTACAAGTAAACCACCTAGTCTTGAAAAACGTGAGGATTGCGCCAAAAACAGAAAGGATAGTCCAGTATGGGTAATCAAATATCATAAGTAGAAAGAAGATCCAACAATGTTAACTGATGATAAATTAACTAAATGTCCTAAAAACAAAAATTAAATATGTGTACTCAATCCCTTATACCTAGGGGCTAAAGCCTCTACATTGCCAAACTAACTATATTGAAACTTTAATATAACATTTTTTCAAAAAGACAATTGGTTTTGCTGCAGCAGAATCCACTCCAACTACTTGTTACAAAGAATACATCTACAGTAAGTATTTGGAGACTCTGTGTATGGAGTTGAGCTACCAGAGAGAAAGTGACTAACGGAATTCTAATCACTGAGATAGGGAAGACTGAGAAAGAAGCCATTACTTGAATCCTTATGGGAGAGATATTTTTGTCAATCACTGAATAACCCATGACCTCTTCTGCCAACCTCCTGGCTGAAAATTGTTCAGCTATCCTCTGCTGACTGGCCAGGTATTCCATTGACCCATCCTATTAAGAGTGTTAGATGGGAGTAAGAGAACCCTAAGACTGAAACACAGAAGATAGACTTGGCTTCCATTAAAGGGAAAATCAAGAATACAACCAATATAAAGTGGATAGAAAATCATAGCTTGAGGTGCTGCTGACCTATCCAAGAATGTAGACTTAGGATGCAAAACTTTAAATTTCTATAGTTTAAAAGCATCATCAGAGCATTTCTCTGCCCATATTGGTGATTAACTTGGTATTACTCCTCTCCCATAGGTATTATGGTCACTCATTTCTTTAATGCCTAACATGTATGTATAATAATACAGATTCATAAATGTAGATGAGAATCAAAGATAATTTTTAAAAAGTTTTTATACATTTGAATGTTATTGCAAACCCTATTATTTAACCAACTTAGTATTATCCTTGATTTATGTTAAGCAGCGATCATTTTATGTATTAAGGAATTGAATTACCAATGAAAGTAATATAATCATCAAAAGTAAAAAATGGAAATTTCATGTATTTTCTTAATTTTAATACACTGCCCAAACCCAGTTTATTTTAACATACTGATTTTTATTTATTAAATGTAAATCAGGTAAATTTTGTCATTTAATATCCTGGCTGTACCACTTACTAGCTGTACAACCTAGTGGAGGCAACCTCGCCTTTCACATTTCTGTTTGTTCATTTATAAATAGGGATAATTGGAATATCTACCTTATAAAATGTTATATAGACTAACTGATATATATATATATATACACACACACACACACACACATAAACACTTAGAATTCAGCTTGTCAAGGAGTCAGCAGATAACAAATATTAGCTATCTTCACCATCATTCTAATTAATGGCAATTTATTTAGAGGCAGCTAAAAAAAGACCAATAGATAGATGATGGTAAGAGATGTTAAAGACTTTCTTAGCCCAAATGTTATTAAAGTAGATATAGGTACAAATGGTGTTTTAATGGAGTATCTTAACCTGGGTAAAATGCATTCTGGGCTAGCAGTCAGCAGAGCAAATTAGCTAACTTTCTAGTTCTCAACTTCTTTGTCCACAACAATAGGTTGGCATTATTGATATCATTCTGGTCTAAATTATGATAACTGTATGATTTTATGAAATCAAATGCTTAAGCAAGAATTTATACCCCAAAAGGACAAATATTGTACAATTCCACTATGTGAGGTACCTAGAATAGTGAAATTCATAGACAAAAAATAGAATAATGGGTATTAAGGATTGCAAGGAGGAGGTGATGAAGAGTCACTGTTAATGGGTACAGAGTTTTAGTTTGGGAAGGTGAAATTGTTCTTCAGATTTATAATGATAATGGTTGCATAACAATGTGAATATACAGAACTGTACACTTAAAAATGGTTAAAATTATAAATTTTGTGTTACATATATTTTACCATTTATATATATATATATAACATTTGGGAATAAACATTTGGTAAAAAAACAAAAAAATCATAGAGTTAATCTAATGTTAAGGTAAAAATTACCCTTGTCCATAATTTTGGACATTGAGTCAAATAACATACATATTATAATATTTAGTCTCTAAAATTTTTAGTATTAATATTTTTAGTCTCTAAGGCTCTAAAATTTTGCTTTTAAAGTATTGTTTTATCAAAAAGTTCCTCATTAATTTTAGATACACTCTTATGGCTTCAGATTTGGGAATTAAACCATTACATCACATCACTATCAGAAGTGTTACTTCAGTGCCTCAGGAAGTCCAACGACTCCATCGTGATCAGCACGCCTAGCAGGGGGATCTTCTTTAGGATACATCAGTGTCTTGTACTAGAATAAGTGAAGAGAACATTAGCAGGACAAATTGTGGCTAATGCATTCTCCCTTAAGCATTTCTGGGATGATAACCAGCCCCATTAAATAGCACCCCAAATGGATTGGGAATGCTACTGAACAGGAAAAGAAGACATTTTCTTCCCCCATTAGCTCAGCCGCCAACACAAACATCACCCAAGACGAGTGCTGCTCTGGCATTTTCTTTCACATTCTGAGGTGTTTCTTGCATATCTCAGGAGCTGGGAACCTCATAACCTGTCTGCAGAGACTCCAAACAAGCAAATGATTTTCATTATTAGTGTGGATTAGGCTAACAGCAAATTTATCTTTGGGTTCAAGGCCTAACCCCTTTACCCAAAATGTACCCGGATTTCAAATATCTCCACTTCTCTGTTTTATCAAGAAGCAGCAATAATCTACTACCACCACTGTTATTATGGCATTTCAATCAACTCATTTCACTGCCGTTTGAGAAAACACTTTGTTGAGACCCAAAGGAAAATCTGCCACGTTTCCATTCAGACATATGGCTAGAAAAAAACCTTAATAACCAGTAATCAGAGTCTGCCTTCTTTGGGTGTAATTCACCGTGGACAAAACAATTTATGCTGCATTGGATGAAAATAGTTCATCGATGTTATTCTCCAAGAGTTAGTAAAATAACTCCTTCTCATCTGATCTCCCAAAACTAGGGGGCAAAGAGTTCAGATAATGTTGGGATCGATAAAGTCACAAAAGCAGAGTCATGTAGGAAATACATCTTGAAATTACTATCTTGCTCTTTTTATCACAGAACCAGCCAAAGGACCATTATCAAGGGTAGTATTACAACAAGTTTTAGTTCAGAGAATCATCGAAATTAAAGACAACAAAGATATAATATATATCTGCCTAGACAGTGATTGCAATGATCAACAGTCTGAAGTGTTTTTCCCTTTCAGAAAATAGACCTCTGATTATTCCCCATGGCTTAAATAATTCAAAATAGTGAATCATCAAAATTTATCTTTTAATATATTTTGAACTTACATTTGAATATGAATATATAGTTTATAGAAAATTAATTTAAGCAAATTATTGAGTCCTCATTAAAGTCCAAACCCAGGTGAAATGGAGAAATATCCTTTCTTCGGTATGTATCAGATCCTTCAGCTCTGCCTCATAATCCTGCATTCTCAGAATAGTCTTCCTTTCTGCCAATGCCTTATTTCCTATCCCCTCATGCAAAAGTGCCCCTCTGTACACATTTCTCTAGAGCTACAAAGGATCTGTGTTTCAGTTTCAAAATGTTTCTCTGGATGCACAGAGAGTAGTGGAAGTTCTTTTGTCAATAAAGTAAAAAGTAGATAGTATTTGTTTTCTCTGGCAATACAGTACATCAGTAGTTCCCAAACTTGGTTACACATTAGAATGACCTAAATAGCTTTTAAAAACCTGATGCTCAAGGTCATACCCCATACCAATTAAATCAAAATGTCTGTGAGTAGGAGCCAAACAATGTTTTTTAAAGATATCCACATAATTCCATACTGCAACAAGTTTAGGAAACATTGCAATACATATTGGAAATAAAACTTTGTTAATAAACCATCTCTTTGTAGCACTAATCAAGAACTGGCATTGGTTTTTGAGGTTTTTTTTATTTCTTAGCATTACTCAATCTTTAATAACTCAAGGAAAATGAATTCAAAGTCAAGATGTCCAAATAAATAATAAAAAGCATCTCTCTTTATTTAATCATCATTAACTCAGTGCCATACTATGGCCCATCGAACATTTTTTCATGAAATATTTTATCTTTATGGCTTTATTTCTATTACCATTTTTTTTTTAACATAGCCAGCATGGACTCTACCCATGGAAAAAGGTATATTCACACCTCCCACAGGATAGATTGTTTTTCAGGATAGTTGCTTGTTTTAAATATGGTTTAGTTTCGTTTTCCAATATCATTTATGTTCTGTTATATAAGAGAGGAAGACCGAAACCACACCCATTATAATGTTTTTCTTTTAGTCCTCAGACTCCAAGAACCTCACTACCACCTGGAAACATTGTGCTAAATTCTTATTTTTATTTTTTAAATTCTTATTTCTTATAGATAATGCAGATATTTTTAATTTAAAACTTTTGTTCTCCATATTTCCATTAACAATTTATCACAACATGACATTTTAAAGTCTATATCTATCACCAATTAATTTTCCTAAGAAAATTAATTTCTATATTTTGATTGGAAAATGTAAGCAATTGCCAGATGATCCACACTTATTTCGACTATATTCCCTAGAATACTGCCCTAATGTGCCAGCTTGCTTTACTTAAAGGCGACTGTTCCTTCTAATGTGTATATGCTTAACCCTTCTGGATCCTTCTCTCAAGCTGTTTGAGCTATGGTGCCTCTTGGAAGCAGTCAACATTATTAAAAATATTTTTGCCTTGTTGAATCTAGATGGCCTTACTACTGGAATATTTCCCTCTTCTCTCTTCATTTTTTTTCCTGTCTAATAATTAACATATTCACAAATAAAACAGAAACAACAGGAAAATTAAATAGTCCCCTTCAAATATTCCTTTGTTGTTATGAGATCTAATCAACAACAGATACTACTTTTTAAAAATATTAAGCCAACTGAGTTAAGTCAATTCTTGCTTACATTATGATTTCTGAGAACATCTCTTTTTTTTTTTTATTTTCATAGTAATGGCTTCTTTTTTTTATTTCAGCATATTATGGGGATACAAATATTACAGTTACATATATTGCCCATGCCCCTTTCTTAAAGTCTCCTTAAGAGATTTTGAATGTCTCCTTGAAACTCAGAATAGTATAGTTTGAAGTCATCATATGATGCTTTATTCATGAATCTGAGAAGCTTGTTCCCATCAAGTTTCTCTTGCAAAATGAAAGTGCTCTTTTTGACCTTGTCTCAGGAAGGTTTGAGGAACCAGCAAGCAGCACAAGAGAGGCCTTAGAAGAAAGAGAAGGGTGAGGATACGGCAGTAGCATAAACAGCAACATATGACTGCTTTTTCCAGAAGGCTTCAGTACTGGGTGACTAACATAACTTACTATGAGTCTAACTTGAGTTAACAATAAGTCAAGTATTTCCTAAAGGTGTACTTCATGCCCAGCACTGTGCAAGGCATTAAAAAAGATGCAGAAGAAAAAAGGCCCAGAATTGCCCCTGGCACTTGTGATGTGATTGAGGAGGGAAGATGCTGTTGATTATAAAACAATGTAATTGTTTTGACCACTAAGTTAAACATACAAGTGATTAAATTTTGACATGCCATCATGTATGTAAAGATGCATTGGCATTGTAACATACATCCTAATTTCAGAGATGCTACAATGCCAAAAAACAAAAAGTCCAAAAACCCAGAGTACATTTTGAGATCAACACAATAGAGTACACACCTGAAACAACAAGGAAATAATACACAATACTGCCAAATCCAGTAAAGGTTGTACACACAGCAATGTATACAATCTCTCCAGAGAGCTGCCACAGCAGATGCCACTGCAACCACGTAGGTGGTTTGCAAACTAACCAAAGCTAAATAGCAAAGAGTTAAAAGCACTTGTAAGTCCCTGGAGTTTCAGATAATGTCTAGGTGGCAAATTCCTTCTTACTCATTTTTATGAGAAAGGCAAGGTACATTGTAAGCTACACCCACATCTGACCCACTCTCACGTCCTACTTATCCTACATCCAAAATATCTCTCATATCCATCTCTTCTCCTTTCACACTTGCCACTACCTTATTTCTTTTCACTGTTTTCTCAACCAAATATCTGTAGGCACTATCTAGATTGATCGTTCTTATCCATAGCTCTGAGCACAATGATTCCAACATTGTAGGGATGGCGAGAGTGGCTAATCAGTGATGATAAACCTATTTAGCTTGACATTCAGGGCTTTATAATATAGGACTCAAATATACCTTGTCTCCTATTTTTCCATTGTAGTAGGAATTCTCTTAACATATTTCTATTTAATTGACTCATCAGATCAGTGCTCTCTGTTCCTTCTATAAAACATGACCTCTGTGAACACATGGCTGATTAAATACTCACAGCTAGCAAGTTATACAGTATGCCCATGCCCTTCTCCCACCAATTAGTTGTATGCTTGCCCAAAACTATTTATGCCAATCTTACTTGTTCTTGCAATTATGTGATTTAATTAAATATGAAAAGTGATAAAACATGAGTATGGAAAGAAAATTGTTTCTATGAACACTAAGTTATATGCTTGATTTAAAAAAAAAGCCAATAAAAAATGATGTTAAATTAGGAATGGGCAGGACGGCTATAACAGATTGAGGAAATAAATCATAAAAATCCAGAAGGATACTGCACTTAGATTGTTCTTATCTCCCAGTTTTGTTCCACTTTAAATAAACCAAACTAGTTTATAAAAAACCAGTACAAAATGACATAGGTAGGGCCTCCTATCAGTGGGATCATACTTGGAGAAAATGATTTGGTTCTTCAACAGAAGATTGGCAAATAAGTGTATGCTTGTACATTTCATGTTAAAATGAAGGATGTATATGTGTTGTTTCTTAATGATTCCCCCACTTTAAGTTTTCAATTTATAGACTGGCTAACAGTCCTAATTCAGTAGATGGAGACTCTCTGCTCCTATCCTGGGCTCCAATCAAACTTTAACCTCAAGGCCCACACTATTTCTTCTTCATGAAATGAACTTTTCCCACATCTCACATGAATCCTCAAGGATCTGAGCAAATGCTCCATTTCTATGAAATTTTCCATAAAGCCCTCCTGCCAGTAATTGGACTCAGAGTCACTCAAGGGTTCCAATATCAACCCTATCATTTTTTTTTTGTGGGACCCTAATCCAATGTGATAGTCTGCAAGCTTCACTTTCTTCATCTGTAAAATGGGGATAATACTTACCACCTAGGATTGTTGAAGGATTTAATGTATAAAAGATTAAGCATAATGCCTATAATGTAGTGGGTTCAAACAATGAAAGATACCAATCTTCATCCTTCTTTTGGATGCTTATAGACCTTTTCTCTTTTTCATGATGTTTCTTACTTTCTATTCTGCATTTTTACAGTTTCAGTATGTCTTTTCCCCTCCATTAGACTATATATTCCTTGACTGCTCAGCTATGCAACCAGTACTTTTTTGCTATCGCTTGCTTTGCTCTTAAATAAATAAATGATTAAATGAAAGGTTCAATGAGAGATGAACTTTTGTTGTGGTCAGATAAATAAACAGAGGCCTGCCAAAAGAATAAGGAAAAAGACATACTACAGAGTGTCTTTCTTATATGATCTGCATTTGACTTTCTCCAAAACTTTATTCAGTAGAAAAGACAAGATGCCTAATTATAGCAGCTTAAAGGTGGGTGCTTTTATATCTCATTTATCTTTTGGTTCTGTGTTGATTCTGCCTTTCTCCTAAAAATGTTGACGGGCTAGATTACACCTGACAGCAGTCTTGGCAGGCCCTAGAGAATTCCATCTTTGCATTGCAATGTTCTTTGGGAGAAAAGAAAACTTTTGCCTGTTCCCCCTCACCTCCCCCCAAAAAAGATTAAAATTCTGCATTCTTTTTAGTTGACAATTGACTGGAACATTTTGCAAATAAGTGCCAGGCCTCAATGAGGTGTAAAATACTGACTGTATTAGCTAGTTATTTAGAGAGATGTGAAGATGCTCTTGCCAACATACATTCAATTTAGGCTTTGGATGCTTTGCGTGATCTCCCAGGCAGCACTTGTTTGAAAATGTTAGAATTTAATTTAAAAGTTTTAATATTTGCTTTTTTGTTCTTATTTTTTAAAGCAGCAATAACTCTTTAGTTCTTTAGAGAAGAAACTCTAGCATTAATCTTTATATATGTGCATGTGTTTATATAACTATGTAAAATATGAAAAAATATTTTTACAATATTTCTATTATTTTGCTCTCTTCTAATTTTTGTCACTGAACTTAAACTTTTTCAGCCTGAAACTACTGAAAATAGAACTACAGTGTTATTTTTATAAAGATGACCTTTTCAGGTTCATACCCTTGGATTAACTACATGGATCCACACATAATTTTATATTTATAGACTGCAAGGTTGCTAAGGGGCACTGAAATGTCTTCTTATCTACCCACCATGTGAGAAAAGTGACAGAACCCACTTGAGTCATATACAATCAATACTTTCTCCATCAACCAGGGAATAAGACTCTACATTCCTTGACATTGTTACAAATTAATATTTATAATAGCTACAATAGCTTATATTTGTATATGTAGGAAATATTCATTGCTTTTACTGCCATGTCTGAGCATGTTTAGCAAACTAGTGGGTTAGGCTTAAATGGGGCTTTGTCATGCGTTGTACAAGTTATATACTTTATAGTTCTAGGGGAGCCATTCACATGGACTATTACGTTGCAACTTTTTCTAAGACAATGACTAAATAGTTTCAGATGATGGAGTTTAAGCACATTTGGCAAACTGATGCGGTGGTCCTATAAACCCCTTATTTTAGCAAAGAAGGAAGAAAAGAGGACACTGAAAAACTCATCCTAAAAGGGAAAGGAGTCACATAATGAAGCACCAGTCAATACAGTCAAGAGCTTCAGGGAGTGCTGGTTGCTGACCAAACCTATTGCAACTCAGCCATGCTGGTGACTTGAGAGGAAGTCGCTGTGTGTGAAACTAACCCAGAATTTGTCACTAAATTCAGTAACCCTCTGAGAGAGTCAAACAACATCCCAGTGTGCTTTCCCTAGCAATGTCAAGAGGAGACAGCCACTGCCACCTTGCTTCAGTAAAGACTTCTAATTTTTTGCGGTCCTGTGAGAACTCAGCATGAATAGCCAATCAGCAGGAAGTCCTAATCTAGTGGGGGAACATGGGCCCTGGGTAGAGAGAAACATCAGCAGAAAGGGCGACAGCTTGAGGAAAGGCAACAATATCATCAGAGGTCCAGAGGTAATAGTCACAAGAAAGAGCAGTGAAAGCAAACGGGGGTCCAGGCTGATTCCCCTGGAAACTCGAGAGGTGCTTGGAAGAGAGGAAGTTTGCAAAGCACTGTATTTCCTATGTAAGAAGGAAGTGAGGCCCCCAAATGTAAGTGACTTTCCCAAGGTCACCCAGATAGAAAAATTGGGGCTGGAAATCATCATCAGGCGTTTCATAGTTATGTATGACCATGAATAGTCTGTGAAACCAGGACTCTGAATGACAGGCCTGCATCCAACAGAAAACTGGAAGAGAAGGTCACCTCTGAGAGTGTATGCCATAATGTGTCAATGTTACCTTCATATGACTGTTCTAAGAATTACTAATAGTCATGAGATTTGAGACATCAAGAAATAAGAACAAAATGTAAATGTGCATTCTGTCATGATGCAATTATTTCATTAAAAGATTCTTTTGCTATGGCGATGACTAAACACTGTCAGATGCAGTACACCACACGTACACCTTACACTAAAGTGGTAGGTCTTAGAGAACAGCATGGAAAGAGAACTTTTGGAACTATTTTTAATATTTCCCAGTGCAACCTGCTAGAATGATTAATAGTTGCAGTTAGGTCCAATGTTTGAAGGATTTAAAATCTAACATTGCTACATATGTCTTGTACTGTTTACTTACAATTGCATGAGCTCTGAAACTGATGGTTCTGGTTGAGAATCCCAGCTTGACGCTTACTAACTTTATGGCCTTAGACCAGTCATTGAGCCTCTCTTCCTCCCAGTGTTAGGAAACTGCATGGAAGAGTAGAGGGCACTGTGAGATACACAATCAAAGAGTGAGAGATAGGAGCCCCTGAGAAACCACCAAAAGTAAGACTGTAGTTGCATAAGACCAATTATTTTGAGTTGCTAATTTTGCCTTTGAAATTTTCAGTGCTGTATTTGGGACAAAAAAAAAGTCAGCAATTTCTTCAGATCTTCTAGGAAGTATGGTTTGAAGACACACTGAAATGTTGACCTTACTGTTGACTGCCATTGAGTAGTCAACTCTATGGGGCCCCTAAAATATAGCTAGTTGTGGTGGTTTTTCCTGGAGACAGGAATTTTGCTAGGCAACCAAGGAGCAAGTTTTAAGAATAAAAAAGCAGTACATTGGGGTAATGGTAAGGTGAGAAAAATGCTGTTATACATCAAAATCTGCCAGTCTTGGAAAAGTTAGAATAGTTAGAAAAAGAAAAATGTTGCTGCTGCTGCTGCTGCTCATGATGATGATGGTAATGATGATGATGACGACTATAATAATGATGATGGTGATTTGGTAGGGCTGAAAGGATCAGTCAACCAGGAGTGACAATGTCTGTGTAACTAGCTCAGCTCCATGACTTTGGACAAATCATTTAATTACTGAAGACATTGCTTTCTCATCTCTGATGAGAAAACTGCTAATATTTAATAACACTCTCCCGTATGCCTCTTGAGGTTGTTACATGGGCAAAGCAAGAAAAAGATGGAACCACTCTGTATTCAGCAACATGCTTAAATAATTAATGACACAGATTTTCTCGATGGCCTTTGCTAACCAAGTTATCATGATGAGTTGCTAACCAGGTTGCTAGGTTTCCAAAGGGTCATGTGAGAGGAAGAAAAAACTACTGAGGTTGTTGGACTTTTGGAGTTTTTTATAAAATTTGCAATCAAATGTGAGGTTTTAGTAAGTGAAAGGTTTGCATTTTTAATTCAATGTATCTCTTCTTATATAGATTTTTTTGAATAACACATTTTTATGGTGTTTATATTTTCAAAGTATCTTCTAAAATAGCTGACCCATAATAGAAGTATTCTGCTTTATAGTTAAGAATAAAAGATAAAATGCTATATCTTAGAAGAAAGTGTTGGCCTACCTCTCAGAAAAATCTAAATTCTAGTCTATTATTATCATAGAGCTCTGAGCAAGCCTCAATCTCCCCATCTGCCAACTGAGGATGAAGGACTAGATAATTTCTAATATCCTACCCAACTCTAACAATTGATAATTTCTATGAGATTACCTATGCTTTTTCCATGTTTCCATATGGAGGTGCCAATGAATGATATTCTCTTTTAGGGCAGCCCTGCTGTTGATTCCATTTGGTGGCATTGATTCTCCTAATATCTGTAGGACATGACAAAGAAAGAAGGTATGGAGATATGTGCTTGGAAAACTGAGCATGATATACATTTTCATGTTGAACAGAAAAATTTCTGTTTATACTTTGCATGTAATTTGCAGAATGTAAATGTCAAAGCAAAAGCTTGATAAAGTTAGCATACAAGTAGTGGGTACTGAGAACCAGATATGAGCCTGGCCACCACTAATGAATGAGCTACCATACCCAGACTGAATCTGAGCCTTCCAGAATGTGAATGGCTGAAGATACTCTATGATTTGAGGAGGGTATTAGAGGTCAGCATGTATCTCTAAAGGCAAACTACATGTCCTTAATGAACTAGGTTTTCTTCAGTGCGCTAAAGGAAACACAGCTTCCTGACTTGAGCAAGTTTCTGTTTCTAAAGATTACAAGGATAGTATGTTAGAATTTACTGCAAATAGTTCAAATGCTTCAGGGTTGCTAAATAATTTTAGTCCATTATGTCACAGTCATTACTTTGACACTGAAATACTCCTGTATAAGATCCCATAATATCAGCCTGCCTCTAATGTTTTGCAATTACCTTCCATTCAGTGCCCTTCCCTTTCATTAATCTCTCCCACTCCTTTTAGTCAGTTTTGGAAACAAGGTGAAATCCCAGAGTTGAAAGAACTCTTGATTAGTTTCCATATTTGCCCACCTTACTTTCTATACAACACTTTTCAAAGAAGGAATTCTCATAATGTCCCCCAATAACTTCCTCTAAGGTCTAATCAGTTTTATATCAGGAAATGCTTTATGCGTAATCTGATTCTGTCTTGCCATGAAAGAAGAAATTTACCTCTTAGTTCTCAATATTCCATATTAAGAAAGGCCCCCCCAAATAAGGGATCTGGCAGTTCTTGGTTTCCATGTGTCCCTTCTGTAAATCTGAGTTTTTGTTCATATCATTCTCTCCAATTAGAATGCTCAGCCATCCACTCACTCACCTGTTCCTCTGCCTTGTCCTTCCTGATACTATAAGATTTAATTCAAAAATCCCCTTCTCCCAGAAGGCTTCCCTTATCAATACCACTGTCCTACACACACACACAAGCACACACACAGTTAGATGGTCTCTATCTCAGCTCCCATTACAACCTGTGCTTAATTCCTACTTCTTCTCACAGCACATTGTAACTGTTGGCTTATTTCCCTCACCATTCCCTCTCCAAATGTAGATAATAGCCCTTTTGAGGGCAGGGGCCATTTCCACCTGTCTGCAGCTCTGTCACCTAGAACAGTACCTGGTCTACAGAAAATAGTCAAGAAATACTTAGTAAATGAATAAATGCATTAATCTCAAGCACTGGTCCCCTCCCACTACTTCTCTGAAGCAATCTTTTTTGCTTCCATATTAAAATTATGAAAATTTAACAATCTCTTGATGACAATTTGGAAGCCTCACCAGGACCTCTCAGATGGCATTTCTCTTGTGTTTCAGAATGTGTTTGCTTTGCATGACAGTCCAGATGTCAGCCTTTCCACATTTCTCCAGAATTACCTTGAGTCGAATATGTCCCTCCCGTGTAGTTCCAAACCTTCTATCTGGGCAGGCAGCTCTGTTGTTAGCTAACTGTCGGCATTATACTGCTGTATTCATAAAGGATTGTCAGCACGATGCAGTATTATTATGAGAGATCATTTGCTCATGTAAAGACACATTAAACCTAGCAGTTGCTTTGTCTCTTGTCAAGGGAATTGTGTGCTGTTACATTGGAGATGAGAGTTTGCACCGTCAACCTGCTGCTGCTGCTGTTTTTGCTACCCACTTTGGAAGAATCAACAATTCATGCTTGTTTCCTTGTTTTTCTTCTTTGGTGACAACTTAGCCACTATCCAAACAGGAATCTTATCAGTGCCAGGAAAATAATATCCCCCAGTGCGAGGGTCATTTCATGCAAGTTTTTCTACTGAGGGCCTGAGTTCTGTTCTTTATTCAGAGTCCAGTGGCTGGGGTGCTGCCACACCCTGCCTAGAGGCTTCATATTGGGATCTCTCTCCAATGTCGACTTCTTATTTGAATTACCATTTGTTGCCAAACTTTCAGAAACCTACTCTGCTGGCCAGCCTAAATCATTCCCCACACAGGCAGTGGAGTTCCTTCTGGAACTGTGCATCCCCAACAGGAAGTCTAAGTCCAGGGTCCTCTTTCTCCTGGTGTGCCCATTCTGAAGACATGAGCTGTGCCATATCTGCCATATCCTGACACATGACACATGACTGGATTTGATATGCAGGATAGCACTATTAAAAAAAAAAAAAGATAGGATTACTGAAAGAAAAACAAAATTCAATTTCCTGCCTCTGTTTCCCCAAGATTTTCTTCCCTCCTTCACTTCTTGTGTGTTTCCAAAATCCCTACCTGAAAACTAAATATCCAAGCCAGGAAAAGTAGTAAGATTAAAGAACCAGAGAGTTTTGGGGAGAGTTGGATTTTTGTAAGTAGAAGGTATTAATGTTAGCTTAATCATTGGCCAGGACTACGTTTTTCAGGGCTCACTTTGGTAGCCTCTCATTATTAAGAAACAGCACATTTTCAACACTGCATTTTGCCTCAGCAGGTCCCTTTCAACAATATATTATGGTTCGGTTATAGAACAGCCAAATTGCATTAATCACTTTCTTTAAGATGTAGTTTGTAGCGGATAATACATTTTTAAGCTTGCTTTGCTGCAAGAGCTTTCTGACAAAGGGGTAGTCTGTAAAAAGTTATCTCTTCCCATTCCGAGTCCCCCAATGCTGCACATCTCACTTATCTTTGACTGTCTCATGCTCTCTATTGTTGTACTCCTCCTTAAATGCTTTTTAGATTTGCTTAGTCTCAGATTCCTTAAAGGTTCTGCTAGTACAATAATCATATTGTCTGACTAGCCATCTTTCTGTCTGTCTACATTTTAAATGTATCTAATAAACTGTGTGATATAATTATTTTACTCCCTTTTGTTTTCACTCATGGGAAGCTAGAATTTTACAGATCACAAGGACATAACAGCAGATAGTTTTCAAAGAGAATAAATATGAAATATGAGCCTGTTTTTCTTAATGAAGTAAAAATGGATCTTATTTTACAATGCATCCAGAATATGACTCAGTTAGAAACACTTGATATGTGTTCATTTCTAGAAATTACAAGTGTCTGTAAGTGTGTATATGCATCTCAATGTAATGCTGAAGTATAAATTCATCATTTCAAATATCTGTGCTGTGGCTTTAATCAAATTCTAGATACAAGTTTACATTGTCTGCAGTATTTTTAAATTTTTCATTTAACAAAATTATTCTGACCATCTATTCTTTTTAAAGTTATTTTCTTGGTTTTTCTCTTGAGCCTTCTGCTTTCTTTTAAAAATATCATGTGTTTTTTTTTAAGTCACCTTTTCTTTGTTCCAAAAGCTACCATTATTTTTATGAGAAAAAGTCTGCTTTAAATGACCTATTCCCACCTCTCTCTTTTCAGTCACTTTGCCCAAGTAATGTGACCTGGACTGAATAATGGGAACTTGCTGGTAGAATGGTACCTGGATATATTCATCCCAGGAAGGAATTCCAAATGTTCTGGGGATAGGAATAGAACAAGGAGTTTGGATATATATGATGATAAAGAAAATGAAAAACTCACCTGAGAATTTCATGCAACCTCTCTAAAACAGAGAGATTATAGGTAAATGAGCCATATTTCAATAACTGATGACAAAATGATATTTAAATAGATACATTTTATTACTAAAAGAGTGAAGTTGTTAAAGTAATGCAAACTGAAATGACACTAAAATAAAATTTTTTTCCTATCATATTAGGGGAAAATTGATGCTACACAATGTTAGCAAGAGTATGGAGAAACTAGTGCTCTTGTTTACTACAACTGGGAGTGCTAACTGACAAAAAAAAATTGCAGAGCAATTTAAAAATACATGTTTAAGTTTAAGTATTGAATATCCTTTGACACAGCAATTTTATCTTTATAAATGTATTATACATGTATACTAACACAAGTCTACAAAAATATTTGCTGAGTTAGTGTTGAGCTCTAATTCTGAAATAAGACAGACGGGTTAAAATCACAGTGTCACTACTTGCTGAAATTGTGACCTTGAGCAAGTTACACAACATGTCTAAATTTCAGTGTCCTCACCTGCAGGGTTACTTTGAGAATTAAATGACATGCTAATGCTTAGAAAGTGTGCAATAAAGGGCTTGCCACCTAGTAAGTACTTAATGAATATTTACTACTCTTTGTAGTGATGATTATATTATTACAAATACTATCCTGTGTTATTTATAATAGTAAAATATCTGAAAACAACTCAACTAGTTGTGAATTACATAATTGGTTAAATAAACTTAGGTCCAGTCAATGGAACAAAACTTAAGAATTAAAAAGATCAATCTACATGGAAAGAGAGTCAAAATATAATATTAAAAAAATCAAGTTTCAGTATTAATTATATTATTCCATGTGTGTGAAAAGTCATAATATATTTTTATTAGTCTATGAGGGGGATAGAGAGAGAGAGAGAGAGAGAAGAATATAAGCCAAAATATTAACAGGGATTATCTCTGGAAAGTATGATAACAGGGTACTTTAATTTTTTCTCTATCATAAATTTCAATAATATTATCATTTTTTTACAATGAGCATGTATTACTTTTACAATTTATAAAAGTATTATTTTTCAAAAGTAAAAAATTAATTCAACATGGAAGGCACTTCTTCACACTGAATCCTCAAATCAAATAAAAGAAAATAAGATGCGTATTCTTGCCAACTCCTAGCAAAAATAACTGTCTCAAGAGGAAATGCTCTAGTATAAAATGGAGCTTTATTTTCTTCCCCCTGCCTTAGTTCAGGCCTGCTTTCCTGTTTCACTGTATTCATTATGTAGGGCACAGAAAGAAACACCCAGGGATAATAAACTTATATAAAATACCAAGGAATATTTAAAATAATATGAGTAGAGGTATCTAACTTATTAAGCCAACTACATGTTTTATAATTGTCAGTTATGTATATGAAGGATTGATTATCCAGATCATTTTCGTCCTCAGATGTCCAGAACCTAGTTTATAGAAAGTGTTTAATAAATATTTGTTGAATGAATGAGCAAGGCCTGGCTGTCACTAAAATATACTTCTTTTAGCTGCCAAGTACCTGGACATACACATCCTCCACTGCTAAAACAGAGATCTGGGGCCGACAGGGTGAAAAGAGATGAAACCAGAAAGATTTCTTGAAAAAGCATGAGAGAGATCAGAGAATCAGAGAACTTTAGAGCTAGAAGACAACCACAAAACTACCCAATTTAACAGCTCTTTCAATGAGGAAACTGAGTCCCAAGAAGGTAAGTCACTCCAGGTGGTCAGATTGCTGGTTGAAGGCTGGGTTGGGACTTAAACCCCACTTTAAGTTTTCTTCCTAACCAGGTTGTTACTCCCCACAAAAGAGTGTTATTACTTAGAGAAATTGGCATAGAGTCTTCCTTCCTTATGGAGAAGGGGGCAGTAGTGATGAGAAGGGAAAGGTTTATTCTAGTAAAGCTATATACCTTTATAAATTTATTTCTTCGTAACTTATATTGCTGTTTTGTTTGAGCAAGTCAATAGTAGACACTTAGAACATCAAATCTACCATTACTGTGTCCCTTTAAAGATGTTTCTGCCTTATGACTTTCTTCTAATCACATGATCAAAAATGAGTGTAAATCAAGGCTGTTTGATGTCTTTGAGTTAACTTCACTTAGGAAAAAATGGACAAGTATGGCAGAATACTTTCCCAAAATATAAAGTACACAAAAATACCACTGTGAATTTGGAAGCATGATTCCCTTCTTTGAACAGATTCTTCAGTTATGTTCTTCTGCCCATTGGAACAAATTCCTTCTTCATCATTATTTCATAGCATTCCTTCTGCCTTAGGTATAGCAGCACTTATCACAGGAGAGATACAATGTCAAAGCTAAAGAAAGGTGAGTGAGTGGAAGTGAAAGACTAAGCAGAGGTTGGCATAGAGGCAATGTCAACCCAGGAGGAAGTGAACTCTAAACAGTGCTAGGAAATTTATTTAGCTGAATTTACTTAATATGGTCGCAAATGTGAGCCTGGCATAACACATGAGATTTTTATGAAATCATATTAAACAGCTGATATTTTATGAGACCTGATATTTCCCCCCCCTAAATTCTAATCTGTCCAAATTTAAGCAGACAGAAGAGGTGATTGATTCAACAGCAAATCTCTTACTTAATCCAGCCCCAGTTAAGTTTTTCCCCCATTACCATGTTACACAAGGGCAACCCCACACTGGCAGTTGGTTGTTAATTACATTTGATGTGCAGTAACACAAGAGAGCTAATTAACTTGCATCAAAAAAGCTTTATTTACTGTGACAAATTAAACAAACTCATAAAGTGTTCAGCCACAATGGCTCTCAATTATCATGCAGTCCAAGTAATGTGGTGCAAACATATTCCCAGGCCTCCCTCAGGTATTACTTCAGTCTTGCAGATCTCTGCACAATACAATTATAAATGGATCTTTTTGATGAATAGAACTGAAAGTCAACTGCTCTTTGTTTTGCTTTGTTTTGTGTGTGCATGTGCATGCATGTGTGTGTTGAGTGTTGTATGTGTTCTCTAAGGTACAGCTGAACACATTGGTCATATTCAATTTCTTAACCCTTGCTTACTTCACAGTTCAGCAGAGTTTTCCTGGACTTTAGTAGTGCAAAAAGGGAAACATAATGTTTCAAAGCCCATGCTCTCTGTTAAGCATGATTGCCTAAAACTGGTCATCTTCAGATTCTTCTAGATGATTGTTGACTCTAACAGAAACATCACCACTCCATGACGACTCAAATACAGGAGGTACGAAACAGTTCCTTTCTCTTTTGGTAAAGTAGAAGATAAGCCTTGCCCCTCAGCCAATAGAAAGCAGCAGAACTGGGTGTCTTTGGAGTAGGTTTTCTTGCTTTAGGAAAACTAGGGTTTCTTTGCAGAACAGAGTTTAAAATTAATTTACCCATGGTAAGTATTTAGTAAAACATATTCCTTTTCTTTCTACTTAATCAGTAAGGCTTGATGATTTGAGGTTGAATAGCACAGTAAAATGGAAGAAACACTGAACTCAAAATGAGATGAAAAATGATAATAGCAACTAGCTCATGCAGCCAATAAGTGGCAGCATTAGGATTACCTAATTCAAAAACTTGTTCTCAACTGCTGTCAACAAAGTGGCCTCGGCAAGTTATTGAACCCCCATTTCCTTATCTGCAAAATGTAAATAACATTTGAGATAATGTTTATAAGTGGGACCCACAATACCTTTAAATGAAACTGTAAATTGTTGATGTCATTATGAATATTTGTTGATTGGCCTCACCAAAAAATTAATAATGAAAGTTTCTCAGTTGTCATCTTTCAGTAGAGTTCTATGCCTACATGCCAATAAATGACTAAAGAAAAGAATGTTCTTAAAGTACAAAGTTTTCTTATCTACACTACAGCTTAGAATACTGATATCTCTGGAAGAGCTGGTTATTCTGAGCACTTTGAGTAAAGAGGAGAAGCACTGAGAAATAGGAACAAAGTCTAGGGAAACTGCCTGCTTTTTAATAACCCCACCAGTGTTTCTGAAAGTTAGCCTTCCTTAAGTCGCTTATAGAACCCAATAAGAGAAATTAAGGCAAAAAGTTTCCTCAGAATTGATTCTCTTTTAAAACTGAGCCAGAGAAATCACTATAAATTTAGCTGAAGGGTCACGCTTGGTCATTTACTGTTTAACCTCAATCTACAAGTTTCAGTTCTATCCATGCTTCTCAGAGATGGCTGGGAAGTCACCCTCAAGACAGGATGTCCTGCTTCCCTACCTCTTGACTGTTGACATTTATGAATTAGCTGCAGTCTGTAGCTGAGGTCCAGAATCACTCTGTTCCTGAAGGACTTTTATCCTCCTTCTACCTAATCAGTGTTTTTGTCTTCTGGACAGACATTAAGTTCAGGCAAAAAAGGCTCACCAATAATGTATTGTGTTTGGCAAGAGGTCACAGCAGGGGCTAGTAAAGAAATCACAGTAGGGAACACAGCTGAGTGTGGGCATAACAAAATGTCCTTTATTTACAGGAGCATAACCTGTAATATGCAATTTCAACATTGAGGTACACCAGAGTGAGTCTAAAAGACTGCTGATTCTCTAATGAAAACTTTGAGTGATTCCAAAGGTCTAGGGTCTTTTGCACTGGGTGATTATTATGTACTAACAAGGCAGTGTGATTATTCTACCTCAGAATAGTCATACAAATCAGTGGCGCACTTCTACCTCTGCCAACATTTTCTGTCCAGGGCACTGTAGTTCACAACTGTCATGTAAGTCTCCTAACTGAAAGTGTAGCAAAAAAACTGAACAATTTTGTTTTTCAATTACTGGTTTCTTCATAAGCTACATCTCACTTAAATGTCTCCCAAAAACCTACAATTCATGGGCAGAATCCACTTGCCTCCTCCCTCCACTGGAACAATTATGAGATAATACAAAAACAAAGACTCAAAACAGAAATAAAACCTGAAATAAATCACTTGTACAAATGGAGAGATACAACTAGTCATGTTAAAAATCTTATAGCCTAGTCTACAAAGAACAATCTTATCGTTCTCTATCCCATCAGAAAAGATAGGCACATAAGAGGCTGACCAATTTATTATAAACAGGCCTTTTTATGCTAGACTGATTGCAGAGATGTTACTATAACGGAGAATTCTGAAGAGGACATTAAAATACAGCTACAATGCCAAATGCAGTAGTTGATTTTTTTAGAGTCTTATTCAGACTAAACGTGACAGTCCCTTCTGCATATGGAAGTCCATGGGTGGCCATTAAATCAAACTGAGCATCTTACAAGCCTATTCATATTGACCAGAGTATGGCGGCTCATTTAACCAATTCTGCCAGTGCATATTGCAGCGAGCTTGAGGGGATGTAAAGACTCTTCTAACACTGTTCAGAGCTCTCCTTGATTACAATGCTCCCTGTGGGACCACAGGAGTTACTCACCACTCTCCAGCCCCCATTTTGAGTGTTAAGAAATTCTGAAAGAAGCAAATGACAGTGCATTTCTTTCTGCTCACATCCCTTCAGTGAGATTCAAAGTCAATCAAATCACTACCAGTTTGTCATTTCTGCCGGTATTTTAGGGGTGCCAATTGCAAGGAGACCCCCAGATCTCTATGATTCTTCCCTGCTTCTCGGCACAAAACTTGCTGTGACTCTATTGTGAAGATGAGCCTTGAGCTGCAGTGGACATCTCGACTTCTCAGGGAATTGAAAAGAACTGCATGACTTTGGATTTTTTGACCATGAAAGTCTATAAAGCTTTTCACTATTGATGAAGCAGGATATGCCCATGTTTTTTTCCTTTAAAAAATTCCAAATTAGGTGATTCTTCCAGCCTGAAATCTTTTGAGGTTCAGAATAGGGCTTTTACCTCTCTTATTTTCTCACCTTACCGGGTGGGCTATGTTGTATTACTCCACACTTACAGTTGTAATTGATTGTATTAATATTTGGGGTGCGGTCTACAGAGTACACAAGGAAATGGAATAGCTTGTTTACGTTAAGAACTTAGAAGTTAAACAGAGTATAGGAGTACAGTCTCTATCAAAGAACCACAGTGAGAAAATATACGTCTACTCCATCCCTGCTGCCACTATTGAACTCATTTTACGAGGTGCCTTTGAACATTGTCAGTGATAACCAAGTTTCATACTTAGAGGATGGATATGTTTTTTAAAACACCTTGAATTCACTGATTATCAATTTTAATGAATTAGGTAATGAATTGATTATCCTGGAGAATATTATTTGTATTTGTAAAAAAAAGATGAGACTATAATATTATGACGCTAATTTTCTTATGAACTCTAGAACTGATTCTAGAATTGATTTTGAAAGCAGAAAAAAAAGTGTTAGGCACCCACGTGAACATCTGCTTCTTTTAAAAATACTTAAGATCTTAATATATTTATTAAAAATTGACCAGTGACCAAATTGCAGAATACTTGACACAAATAGCCCTCTAGTTCATGCAACACACATTAATTGAGCACTTACAACATGGCAGCCAGACAGTGTGTTAGGTTGGGGATCCAAAGATAAAAACATGACCCTCAAGAGGATTATAGCATAGTGAGGAGAAGAACATGTCAACAAGCAATATCATAATGTGGTTGATACAGGGAGAGTCACACAAAGTATATGGACAGCATAGTAAGAAAGTACTTAATAGTAATAGCTAACACATACATAGTGTCTTCTATGGTTCAGCCTCACGCTACATAAATTAACTCATTTAATCTTCACGTAAACCTTGTAAGGTCAGTACTGTGTATCTGAGGGAGTCAAAGAAGGCTTATCTGAGGAGACACATTCAAGCTGAAGCAAGGTGACAGCTTAGAGGGACATAATTGAGAATTACAAGTATGCACCCCATTAATGGTGAGTGAAGTCCTGGGTAGATGCGGGCACCCGAGCTGGAAAGAGGCTGGAGATAAACACACAGGACGGGCCCAGGTCATTGAGGGCCTCAGGTGACACCCAAAGGAAGTTTATCATATAGATGATGGGGAGCTATCGAAGAATTTTGAACATTTATTTGAGCTAAATCCCACCTGATACAGACAATCAAGTGGTGGGGGAGGCTCACAAACACAGGTAAGAATGAAGTACTGAAATTGTGCATCAAGACATCAGCAAAATGGAGTAAGCCGAAAGACCTCTGGACACAAGTGTTCTGCTTGGTCCCTAAGTCCAGACAAGTGTCAGTTTCCCTGCCGCCAGCTCCTCTCAGCTCATCACACAAAAACATTAGCATCAGCAGGCTTCAGGGGTCATGTCACACCACAGTGCTGTTCTCCAAAACCTGGGGAAAGCTTTAGCATCTCCAGCCAGCTGCACGGCTCTGGGGTTGTGCTGCACACTGGCAGTGGGACTGTCCACAGGCTCCCCCTCGTGGCCTGAAGGCCAGCATCTCTGCTGACATTCCGCTGAGCCCAGTCTCCCGTCCTCTGATGCTGGCTGCTCCCCAGGCCAGACGTGTGGAGGAAACATTTCCTGCGCAGGGCTGCCCAGAAGGGCATGATGAATATCTGGTGTCTTGGCTATCCTTGAAATCTGAGATAGTCCATTTAATTCTCCTAAGAGGACGAGGCAATGTGGCCTTTGAGTCAGCCTCAGCACTCCACCGGGGGCCCTTGGTCTAACCATGAGAATTAATTCCAGTTAGAACCAAAGCTAATGTTTGTACAGTGCAATAAATAAATATGTTTAAACCTAGGTTGTGACTTCTTACCAGTTTGTGTTGCTAAAATACCAAAGAGTAATTATAATGGGATTTCTGGTTAACAATTTTTTTTTGTCTGCTATAACATTTAAATTAGACTAAATTCAGCTGTTTGAGTGCCCTCTGACAATATTTTTTCTCTCAGCTCCATGACTGTTTTATCACTCCATACTCGCTTGACCTAATCGGCACCATCCTGCACTCTGAAATGTTTATACTGTTAAATGAATTTTTAATCTAACTTTTACAGCATTCAATTTCAGTTTCATCAGCTATCCACAGTGTAATATCTAGTGTTTTAAAATAATCTAGACAGTTAAAAAGGGGGAGGGGGAGGGGGAAGAATCGTCGTGTTATGAAGCAAATGATTAATTAAAGCAAATTAGATTCTGGCAGCTCTTGCTATCATTATCATGTGTTCCCCGACTAGACTAATAAATCTTTGTTGAGAATGTGTGCTTTCACAAGGTTCAAGAGTCACCTGGGAAAGGACATTATTGACTAATATTTTTGTATTGCTGTTGGTTTTATTTTCTATTACCCTATGGAATAACAACTAATATTTTTCAAACATTTAGAGTGTGTTCATGAATCCCACTTTGCTCAATCTATAGAGGTAGGTTTGAGAGGGAGTGGGAAACTAAACAATTCCTCTATATACTCAAGTAAATTACATTTAACTGATACAGCTAATATGTCGGCAAATGCCGGAAAATCTAAAAAAAAAACCCACTACACTCTGAGCGAACGCCTGTCGCATAATGCAGTCATAGCTGGGGCACAGTCCTGAGATTTCAGCAGCTGCAAACCTCTAAACCACACAGCGCGGCAAGAACAGCACAGCTCTCCTCTAATTTAGAGGTTTGCCTTCTTTTCTTTCTTTCGTAGGTTCTGGCACTTCCACATTGAGGCAAGAAACAATGCCGAGGCAAGCCGCTCTCTCTAAATCCAACCAAATGCTGCTGCCATGTAAACTAGACAGTCTTTGCATTGTTTCTGAAGGCACAGAAGGGAGATATTGACAGCTATTTCAAGAAAGGGACCACATACTTGCCTTTATTTAGACTGTTCAAAGTGCTGTCACTTAAATCAACCTTTAATAATTTTTTTCCTAATATCAACTGTTGCAGTTTTTAAATGCATTCTAGCTATCGCCTGATTTGTATGTTTTAAAGTGTATTTCCTACAACTTTCCCATTTGCTTTTCCTCTAGCTTAGCCAGTCAGGTCCTTTTTGCCCAAATCCAAGTAAATGCCAGTGTAAACTATAAGCTTAGTTCTCCATGGTCTTGTCATTGCATAGCACACTGTCTTAAAACTTATAAAGAGAAGGCACAGGTTTATTTGAAGTCTGTGATATTCTGACAGGGGGAAAAAAACCAGTTTTATAACAATAACATAAACAGCAGTAATAAATCTATCTTGAGGTTTGTTAAGTAACGGGGAGGGGAGAGAACATCATGCCCAAAAGTGAAATTTTAGATTGTAATAATAGTCACATGCCATTAAGCAGTTGTGCTGGTTTGAAGACAGTGTGCCCCATGAAACTCCAAGTTATGGCTGAATGGATCAACGCTGTTCCAGACAATTCAGGTGTCTACATATGTTCAACCTCCACCCCTGCCATGACTCTGTTAATTTTGATGCCTAAGTGAATTGGGTATGAACTGCAAAAAACTAAACATGTATTTAAATATGTACATATAGGCATTCCTTTTTTGCCCTTTTAAAATGCAGATTATGACGTGAGCTATGATTACCCATCAAAGTAATTTCCTCTACCCACTCCCTCCGCCATCCTCCCACCCTCCACATTCGAACACGTTTCTCTTTTTCCGGGGGCTCCTCTTCAGCTTTTGCAACCTGGTGCCTCGGCAGACTGGAAAACAGCCTCCAGTGCAGCTCAGTGTGGCAGCACATCCCCACGGCCTGGCTGTTTTTTCAGACAGTTTTAAAATGATTCGGTATTGCATGAGTTAAAAAAAATTCCCCCTGGAAAAGCTAATTATTGCATGCAGATACTTCTTTGTGTGATCAAGGAGGGGACAATTTAATAGGCTCTGTAATACAACCAAGAACAAAATTGCTTTAAAGGAAGTCTCTTGTTGAGTGACAACTCTGTTGCCTGAGCCAATTAGGTCCCAATAAAGAGTGTTGAATTGGCTCCTGCTTTCTCATTAATTATGTTCTGTCACAGACATGGGGCTTGATTTAGCAATTTTGTATTACATTAAGATACTGAAAGGCCGGGAACAAATGGCTCACTCTGATAATAGGCATTCTCTACACGGTGTGACATTTACTATCCAGCTGTCCGTAAGGCAGCCTAGCACTTCAGTTCAGGGGTTTATTTGTCATTGCTTCAAAGGGACACTCAGCTTTTCACAAAAAAAGAAACAGAGAGGCTAATAGATAGGACAAAATGTACTGCTGATATGCTTTATTAGAGATAGGATGCTAGGGTTTTGCTAACAAGCTCATCCGTTGGGACTCAGCCGAGCTTGCTGCCAATCATCCTCCACACAAAGGCACACTAGTTAACAAGGAGAAATGAATTACAGACACTTATTCTGCCGGTGGGATCACAAATACACCAATCTGTGAAAGAGGCACAAACTCCAGAGACAAACTACATATTTGTCAATAACCTCCTAGAAAGAACCCTAGTAATTCTTTGAAGACCTTTGATTTAGCTTCCCTCTAAAATACATGTATAGGAAATGTTTTAGTTACCATGACATTCTTTCTTTGTTATTTGTACAAATTTTCATCACATTAAAAACAGAAAACTGAGGAGGTCTGCGAATGTTTTAGTAGGTATCTATACACTACTTTTCATATCTCGCCACAGGGAGCTGCTGCTTTGGTTATTTCATTAAGAACAACAGAAAATTAAATCTTTAAACTTTGGGTTTGAGCTGTAATCCACCAATGCCATAGGAAATAATCTATAACTCTGAATTTATTGTGTGTATCAATTAAGAGAACAGGATTAGGGACCAAACGAAAACCCAGTCCTTCTGGTTAAATAATTAGATAACTCTTTAATCATAAATATGTGTATATATGTATCACTATATATATACACACATAAAATCCTTAGATACAGGAATTTATAATACATAAACATGAACCTAAATCAATGTCTCTATATATTAATATTAAATATAGTAGAACATTTTATACATTCTATTTATGAAACTAAGCCAATCTCTGACTATGGCATTCATCAACATTTTTGCCACTTCTATTATTTCAACATTCTCCTACAAGTCTATCACACAGAAGGGCCTATTGTGGATAACAAAAAAAACAATAATCTTCAACTCAAGCTTACCTACTGACCACATGAGATTAATCAAATCTGAATATGTCATTTTCAGGTTAATTACAAAACAGCTCTCCAAAATAGTTCCTAGAGACAGTACACTGTTCATCTGATTGCAGGCTGCATCAATTCACTTAATTTATTCTTCCACCATCTTGGGTGATAGCAACCTGAGGCTCAACTATGGAAGGGATGAAAGTATAAAAAGGATAAAAGGATTTACCAGATCTCCTTTCCTCAGACAGAAGCTCAAAGTATGTGAAGGTCAGCGGGGCTCAGTTTCAACCTCAGGGAGAACAGTCCATCTTCCCCTCTTTCCTGCTCCTACTCTTTCATGAAGCTCAAAGCATCCTCTCCCAACTGATAAAGGCACCACAAAGAGCAGCATGGTGGCCCCATCAGGAAGCTTCTTTTCCTGAACAATTCTCCCACATGGATTCTCTGCCTCCTCCATTTGCCTATACTCTCTTTAATTCTTGTGTATCTGAGATTCTAAATAATTCTCTATCTTTGTTGACCTACTAATAACTCCAGAGGTAGGAGGCCACGAAGCAAAGATGTAGGATGACTATTTGCTCCAGTTGTGTCTGTGATACATCTCTTTCTTGTTTTAACCTTAATCAGCAGAAAAGGATGGGTAAAAACAGTTCATTTAAAGAAGCAGGTATATATATATACCTAATATAGATCCCTAAACATTTTTTCCCAACTTCTAAGTATTTAAAAAAATAATTTTTGATAAAGCACACTCCACTTCATCTCCTTCATTTTAATATGATGCCTTAAAAATGGGAGAGGAAGAAAAAACAAAAATCATATAAAAATACAGTGTTGATTTTTTTCCATTTATTCAGTTCTCCAAGAAAACATCATATGCAAGAAGGCATTTGCATATAATTTTGCAACACTAATAATACCTGTGAATTATATATGTTTTTAAAAGCATGTATTGAACATAGATCTGGTTGAAAGAGCTTACAATCTAAGAAACCATGAAATCTTTTTTTTCTCTCTAAAATTTGCCATGTTTCTATTTTAGAAAAGCCTTTGCAATAAATAATATACATAATAGAGGCAAGAATCATTTTATCCTAACTTAGCAGGAGCTTTATCTTCGCTATTCAGGTACTCCATAAGGTTGAAATCTTTCAAAAAGCCTGAGCCCCCCTCAGGCTGAGGCAAAAGTATTTATATAGACATTAAGTATTTATGCAGCAATTTATATTTTCAAAGCCTTTTGTAACCATTCATTAGTTCATCCAAATAACTTCCTTTTGAAGTATGTGAGTGCTTTGTTTCCCAGACACAGAGAGTCAGATTCAGAGGGGTGACTGACACACTGTTCAGAGGCCTTTGGTCAGACATAAAAAAATAATTGTATCTCAGAACTGGTTTCCTAAGGGTTTTGTGGAAGCTCCTCTACTTCAAGTCTTTAAAAATAGGTCAGACCCCTACTGAAATGCGTTAGTTCTGATTTTGTTGTGGTTTGTCTGCAGGCAGAGGAACTGAGTAGGTGACTCCAGCTCTTGGAGCCCTAGCTTTATATACTCTTGGGATATTTATTCCCACAGGAAAGCTCAAAAGCAGGCTGGAAATCAGACAACAAAACTAATGTCTCTACCTAAGGTATTGAGTATTGCTAACATGAAATATTATGAAGGGAAATTTACCCTGTGCCACACCAAGGCAAATGTGGGGATCTCACATGCATGACTGTGTTCATCTCAAAAGACCCTACCCTGCCACACCCATTAGTTTCCTACTAATACGCTAGTTCTACCTCTTCTTCCTTAACTACTGTGGTAGCCAAGTCCAAAGATGGCCTCCATTATTAACTCCTTTCCTCCTCCTCTGCGCGTGTGTGTGCATGTGGTCTCTAACATCTGGGTGGCCTGTGACTTCTCTGACTGCTAGATATGGAGAAAGTGATGCTGTGCCAATCCCAGGCCTAGCCTTTAGAAAGACTGACAACTTCATCTCCTCTCTCTCTGAATGCTCACTCTTGGGGCACTCCCTCTTGGACCTCTGAGCTGCCATGCAAGAAGTCCAGACTCCTCTGCTGGAAACATGGAAAAGCCACATGGAAAAGAACTGAGACACTAAGCATGGGAGTGAAGTAACTATTAATATTTTGGATGTTCATTCCTGTCAAGCCCTCAGATGACTCCATCCCCGGCTACTATCTGATAGCATTCATACAGTAGACCCCCTAGTTAAAACCCAGGTGAGCACAGTCAATCCTCAGAACTATGAAGATAATACTAAATTATTCTAAGCCACTATTTTAGAGAGGTTGGAAATAGATAACCAGAATAACCACTGCCAATGTTGTCCTCTCCATTGCCCTGTGTCTTCACACAGTGATGAGAGGAAGCTGCAGACTGAGATGTGCTCGGCTAAACTAGAAGGACTGGGCCAATGAGAATTGGCAGTGTGGTATGGAGGTGAAAAGGCAGCCCTGAGAAACATTGGTAAAGTGATTTAACCTCTCCAAGTATCAGTGTCTTCATCTGTAAAATGGGACTAATGATATTATCTCAAAGGGCTCTGAGGATTTAATGAGCCAAAGGACCTTAAGCGCCTGACACAATGCTAAGATAGGCAGATCCTCAATAGCTATTAATATTGGTATTATCATTATTGTTATTAGTAATACTGCCTAAGCATGTTAGACTCCCTTCTGAGTGTCTGCTCAATCCACAAGCCAATGCCCTTTCTCATAACTGCTTTCAGAGTCATCAAAGTGGGCATCCAGAAGACATTTATGATGATCCCACCCCTATGTCATAGCTAATTGGACTAGAAGGAGACAATTAACCTGAGCTAGGCCAATCAGATTCTTGACCCTTTCAAATGGGAAATGAGACTGAAAGAAGCCAGTTCATTTCTGTGTGTAGCTGCATTGAGAGTGGGTAAAAGGGGAGCTAAAAGATGCTCAAACCCTACCTTGTGGACCAAGAACAGAAAGTCATATTGAAGAAAGAGAGAAGAAGGAGAAGGAGGGAGAGGAGGAGGAGGAAGAGGAAGAAGATTCCGTAGAACCCTGATAGTTTTCTAGGTTCTGTTTCGGGACTCTTTCTGAGACCTAATTGTAAGCCTTCTCTAGGGTGCCGTAAAATGGACTTATATCCTTAAAACATCATCTCCTTTTCTCTTGAGCCAACTTAAGATGATTTCTGTCATTCATTCAAAGAGTCCAAACAAAAGGAGAAAGGGTGAAGGAGGAAGCTTCATATGGGATGCCATTAGAGGCCTCCCTATGACAAAAAGCAGTCAGGATCCAACCTGAATCCACTGGAGCAGTGCCTGAGCCTTACCCATCTCTGTCTCTCTGTTGCTAAGGCTTTGTTCATCATTGCTAGAATGGTCCAATGCCCTTTTTTGGTAACAGCTTCATTGAGATGTAGTTTATAAACCATGCAATTCACTCATTTAAAAGCGTACAATGCAATAGTTTTTAGTATATTTGCAGAGTTGTGTATTTATCACAATAGATTTTAGAATATTTAATCGCCTCTAAAAGAAATGACGTCCCCATTAACAGTCACTTTCCATTTTCATCCCCATCAGTCCCACCTTTAGGCAACCACTAATCTAGTTTGTACTTTCTGTCGCTATACATTTGCTTATTCTGGGCATTTCATATAAATGAAATTAAACAATATGTCATCTTTTGTGACTGGTTTCTTTCATTTAGCATGTTTTCAAGGTTCATCCACACTGTAATATGTATCAGTACTTCATTTTTATTCATGAATAATATTTCATTGTATAGATATATCACCTTTTATTTATCCATTCATCAGTTGATGGAAATTTGGATTGTTTTCACTTTTTGGCTGTTATGAATAATGTTACTATGAACATTTCATGTACAAATTTTTGTACAGACATGTTTTTTTATTTATCTTGGGCATATATATCTAGGAATAGAATTGCTGGATCAAATAGTAACTCTATGTTTAATAGTCAGAAGATTTTCCAAAGATAATGCAACATTTTATATTCTTACCAGCAATGTATGAGGGTTCTGATTTCTCCACTTCTCACCAGCACTTGTTATTTTCTCTCTTTTTAATTACAGCCATGTGAAGTGGTCTCTCATTGTGATTTTTATTTGCATTTCTCTCATGACTAAGTATGTTGAGAATCTTTTCATGTGTTTATTGACCATTTGTATATCCCTTCTTTGGAGAAATGTCTGTTCAAATTCTTTGCCCAGTTTTAATTGGGCTGTTTGTCTTTTTGTTGAGTTGTAAGAATTCCATATATATTCTAGATACAAATCTCTTAGATACATGATTTACAAACATCTCCCAATCAGTGGGTTATCTTTTCACTGTCTTGATAGTGTCCTTTAAAGCAAAAATGTTTTTGATTTTGATGAAGTCCATTTTGTCTATTTTTTCCTTAGTTGCTTCTGCTTTTAGTGTCATATCTAAGAAATCGTTGCCAAAACCAAGATTGTGAAGATTAACCACTATGTTTTCTTCTAGGAATTTTATAATTCCTAGTATGTAACTAAATGTAACTTTTACATTTAGGACTTTAATGCATTTTGAGTTATTTTTTTTAATGATGGGAGGTAGGGGATCCAACTTCATGTTTCTTATATGTGGATATTTAGTTGTCCTAATACTACTCGATGATCCTAACACTACTTGTTGAAGAGACTAGTCTTTATCTTGTTGAATTGCTTTGACACTTGTGAAAAATCAATTGACCATAAATGTGAATATTTATTTCTGAATTATCAATTCTATTCCATTGATTTGTATGTCTATTCCTATGCCAGGACCACACTATCTTAATTACTGTAGCTTTATAGAAAATTTTAAAATTAGGAAATATGAATCTCCTGAATTTGATCTTCTTTTTCAACAGTGTTTGAATATTCTGGGTCTCTAGAACCTCCACATGAATTTTAGGATCAGCTTGTTAATTTCTGCCCAGGAGGTCAACTGGGATTTTCATACAGAGTGTGTTGAATTTGTAAATCAATTTGGACAGTATCGCTATCTTAGCAATATTGTTTCTGATCTATGAATATAGGATGTATTTTCATTTATTTAGGCCTTATAAATTTCTTTCAACAACCTTTTGTGGTTTTCAAAATACAGTTTTGCATTTCTTTTGTTAAATATATTCCTAAGTGTTTATTCCTTTTTATGTCATTTTAAATGGAATTTATAATTTCCTTAATTGTGTTTTTGGATTGTTCATTATAAGTACATAGAAATACAATTAATTTTATATATTGACCTTGTATCCTACAATCAAACTGAGTTTGTTTATTAGTGTATTCCATGTACATGGAATATACCATGTTCAAGATCATACCATCTGTAAATAAAGATAGTTTTACTTATTCCTTTTCAATCTGGATGTCTTTCATTTTATTTTCTTGCCTATTTGCCCTGGTGAGAACCTCTAGTATAATGTTAAATAGAAGTGATAAGAGCAGACATTTTCATCTTGTTCCTGATCTTGGGGAAAAGCATTCAGTCTTTCCCCATTAAATATGATATTAGCTGCTGGTTTCCAATGTCTTCTTAGTCACTAAATATTCTAGTCACAATATACATAACAATTTTGAGATCTCAAATCTTCCTGTTTACAACCATCTTGGTCTGTTTGGGCTGCTATAACAAAATGCCTTACACTGGATAATGTATAAACAACAGAAATTTATTGCCCACATTTCTGGAGGCTGGGAAGTCCAAGATCAAGGCACCACCAGACTTAGTGTCTGGTGAGGGCTTGTTCTTCATAGATAGCACCTTCTATGTGTCTTCACATGGCATAAGGGGAAGGTGGCTCTGTGGAACCTCTTTTATAAGTGCATTAACCCCATTCACAAGGGCAGAGCCCTCATTACCTCATCACCACCCAAAGGCCCCACCTTCTAGCATCATCACCTTTGTGATTAGGTTTCAACATATGAATTTTGAGGGGACACATTCAGACTATAGCAACAAGTATGAGTAACTACTGTTCACTTTTTATGGAGACTTGAAAAAAATCTGTTAGCATCCATATTCCACAGTATTTATACAGATATAATAGTAGCAGTTTACATTGGGTCATGGAGAGAAATATCCAGGAATGAGTCTCATAATAGAGTCCTGGCTCTCTCCTTAACTCTTGAATTTATTCTGAATCTCACTCTTCTGCAAAGTGGAGTTACCAGCCATAGCTCCTTCTATTTCTCTGTGAGAACAACATGAGTAAGTATAAAAAGTGCTTTGGAAAATGCAACACCTTAGGCAAATATAAAAAAAATTATTATTTATTTCTCCTAAGCTATCTAAAGATTTTCTCATGTATTGATAATACTGTTGAAGAAATCAACTCCTTTCCATCCTTTGTATGTATCATTGATGGTTCTGTATTATTATTAATGGAGAATTTTTTTGAATGTCCAATCTAGACAAAAGAAAATTTTCTCTAAATCCAAGTCTGCTTATATTTAATTCAAAACAAGAATTCAGACTCATTCTCTAAACATTTTCTGTATATTTTAAAAATGAAGATTTTTACCTAAATCAGGAAAAATATTTTGAAATGATTCACAAATTAATTTTTCCTTAAATATTTTTAGACTTGTGTTATGCTAGAAACATGTCAGTTAAAATCTTACCCTTCAGTTTCATCATTTGTAAATTAAGGGGATTAAAGAGCATAACTGTAAAATCCTTTCCAATGACAAAATTTATAATTTTTAGATTCTTTGAAAAAGTCTAAGTAAGATTATTAAGCTGATATAAAATTTTTCTAAACACTAATTTGAGTAGATGCCTGTTTCAAATATTATATTTTAAATTCTCTATTAAATGATGTGTTTCATTTTTCCAGTATCAGCATTATTTTTTTCTTTGATGTTAAATAGATTACTTGCTTTCCAATACTTAATTATGTCTATCATAAGTAAAACTTTTCACATAATGGAATTATTTAAACAATATTACATTAATGGAAAACATTATTCTTAGGATTAATTCCCAGATGCCTTTCATATATATTTATTAGCATTTACCTTAATGCATGACGGCTTACTACTATTTTATAGCACAATGATTTATGAAGCAATGATCACTAAATAAATGTGGCTCTATCTTGCATATTTGCATAATTTAAGGAATGTCAACATCACTTTCTCTGGGAAGCCTTCTCTGATTTTTAGCCCAGATTTGATTCTGACGTGCATTCACATAACTGTGTACCTTTCCTTCACAGTATCTAATATCATGTTTCTCTGTTAATAATTATAAATGTCTGTCTACCCACTATTCGGACTAGAGGACCATTGTTTCCAGTGTTTAGGATAAATAAATAAGTAAGTAAGTAAGTAAAGTAAAGCATCATTATTGGAGTGTATTTCCACTACATTTCATTTATTTCCTTTGGTTTTTTTTTTTTTTTTTTTTTCAGCAATAATGAAAATCTTTAAGCTCCTCAATGATAGAGGCTAAACCTTTTTTCTCTTTGGGCCCAACACTTAAAAATCCACTGAAAATAGAAGGAAGGGAGGGAGGAACACGGCTGAAAAGTCTGTGTCGGAGCCCAAGGCCATTTAAAGTTGGGCAGAGTCAACCAGGGAGTCTAAGCCATGGCCACAAAAGGGTTCATCTGGCCTCCAGACTCAGCAAGAGTTCTCACTTCTACTAGAGTTTAACTTCCTTGCTTTTGCCTTGATTTCTAGAAATCCAGCCCAGCTTGGTTTGGAACTTTTTGAAACACTTATCCCCAGACTCTGGTTTATCTCGGCTCTCTACTTTTGGCCCTACCTGTTTACTAGTCAACCACCTTTCTATGGGAGAAAGCCTTCCCAGGCTTCCTGGGCTTCAGCTCTGTGCTGTCCCTATGAGGCTGTAATCATTGCCAGAGTAATCCCTAGGGAAATCTGCCTGCTGAAACTTAATTAGCAATTTTGATGTGGTTCAAGATAAGGTCCTAATGCTTTCAATTTGTTTCTGTATAAAAATCATATTTAACCCAAATTCTATATTTTATTTTTAAAATCATTTTAAAGAGAATAATAAGGGTTAGGAGGCTCACTGTGACTTTATGCCCACTGACGAGGCTAGACTTACAAGAAAAGCACTGAAGATATTTATTTCTACCTGCAGCTGTTTTTGCACCCCAAGTAAAGGCACTTAGGTAATAGTTGGTTAAGATAACTTACATCCATTGACACATTTGCTTATCATGTTAACAAGAGTTATAAAAATCAAAGTGCACACTTTAATCTTGAACATTTTTTTTTTTTGAGACAGAGTCTCACTCTGTAGCCATGGCTAGAGTGCAGTGACATCATCATAGCTCACTGTAACCTCAAACTCCTGGGCTAAAGCAATCCTCCTGCCTCTGCTTCCCGAGTAGCTGGGACTACAAGCACAGAAATGTTCTTTATTAAAATAATGAAATCCATATTATTGAAACACAATTACATATGTTGCACATTATCATTCAAAGCAAATCAAGGGAGAACAAAAAATTAACTACTGGACAAATGATTTGGTTGGAGGAGGGAGACTGGAGAGTCACTTTTTATCTTGTACCTTTCTGTTCACTTTGAAATTTCTAAACATGTATACCTACAATTTTTATTCTTTTTAAATATCAACAAGTGTTATCTAGGTAGAGAGACTGTGAAACATATTTTCAAAATCTTCTTTATATTTTGTATTTAAAAATCTAATAGTCTTTTTAATGAATAAATAAGGCACAGATTTTTTAAATTAAGAAAATGACATTTAAAGAAATATTGAAGTAATAAAACTACCTAGGTATGTCCTGACCAACTTAAAATGTGTTTATTTACTGCCTAATGATCAAACTTTGGAGACCTAGCTCACAAAGTCTCCCAGCAACATCCTGAAAAGCAGGCCTAGGCCTCAGCCAGCAGAGCAGTCACGCTGAGAGGGACCTGCCTTATGCTCTGGTTCCTCTTGCTTCAGGGAGCCAGTTATTTACTCAACAATGAGCATTGGCCTGGGTACTTGTTATGTGTTATTAATATTTACACAATTAGGACTCAGTAGTAGTTCTTGCCCCCAAGTCGTCCACAGTCTAATGGATGAGAAAGATGCATGTAAAACAAATAATTAAAATATTCTTTATATAACATGCCCAGGTGCACAGAGGAAGGAAGAGCTACCTTTATAGAGAGAGGATAGAAAACATTTCATTCAAAAGATAACATTGCCAAATATCTTATGAGGTTGAAAATCAAACTACTTAACCAAGAAACAGTTCAAAACATGCGAACATAAGATGATGACACTCAAAATCTTCATTATGTTAGCCCCAAGCCCGTTTCCAACCTCATCTCCTACTGCATGTGCCCATAAATACTATATTTCCATCATGTGAAAATCTAAGCAACACCAAATGCACCATTCATTTTCATGGGATATTTTGCTAGTGCTCTTCCTTATGGGTTGAATGTTCTTCTTTTTCAGTCTGTCAAAATCTTAATTATCCTTTACTTAATTTCATCTAAATGCCCCTCTACCAAATGCTGCCAATTGGAGTTCCCGTCTTCCTTTAACATTTTTTTTTTGCATTTACTTTATACCAGGCATTGTTATAAATCTATTACATATATTGATTCATTAAATCCTCAAAACAGCTATTAAGTACCAATATTGCTTTCATTTCACAAATGAAGTAACAGACATGTAGCAAGGATAAATAACTTGCTCAAGGTTATACAGTAATAATGGTTCAATCTGTTGAGAGCTAATTGCTTTACACTATTGGTTTATTTATTACTCATAACAACTTTGTGAAGGAGTTTTTGCTTTGTCCATTTTAGAAGTGAGGGAATGGAGGGTTAAAGAGGTTAATAACAAGCTCCTGCTACAATACGTGGGTGGAGCCAGGATTCAAACCCATCTACACAACAACCCCATCCTCTATCATGTCCTTCACTCTCACCGCTGCCACAACATACTCTCTCTTTTTTTGTTGTTGTTTTTCTCTACTTCATTTTATTTTTTTTAATAGTTGGGTTATTTGTCTTTTTATTATTGAGTTGAAAGAGTTCTTTATATAGTCTCGATACAAGTTCCTTGTCAATATATATTTTGCCAATATTTTCTCCCATTTTATGTGATGTCTTTTCACCTTTTAATATTTTATTTTACTTTATTTCAGAGTATTATGGGTTAGAAATATTTTGCTTACATAATTGCTTTTGTACAGTTTGAGTCAAAGTTATAACTGTGCCCATCACCCAGATAGTGTGCACTGTACCCATTAAGTGTGAATGTATTCATCCCCTCCTTCCCCTCCCACCTACTTGATTTCTGATGAGTTTTATTTCCATATGTGCACGTAAGTGTTCAATTAGTTCCAATTTAATGATGAGTACATGTTTTTCCATTCTTGTGACACTTCACTTAGAAGAATGGTCTCCAGTTCCATCCAGACTGAAACAAGAGATATTACTTTACCATTTTTTATGGCTGAGTAGTACTCCATAGTACACACATACCACATTTTATTAATCTACTTATGCATTGAGAGACACTTGGGTTGTTTCCAGATCTTTGCAATTGTGAATTGTGCTTCTGTAAACATTCAGGTGCAGATGTCTTTTTTATAAAATGTCTTTTCTTCCTTTGGCTAAATACCCAGTAGTGGGATTGGATCAAATGATAGGTCTACTTTTAGTTCTTTGCGGTATCTCCATACTACTTTCCACAGAGGTTGTAGTAGTTTGCAATCCCTCCAGCAGTGTATAAGGTTCCTATCTCTCTGCATTCATGCCAGCATTTGTTGTTTTGGGATTTTTTGATAAAAGCTAGTCCCAGTCGAGTTAGGTGATATCTCATTGTGGTTTTGATTTGCATTTCCCTGATGATTAGAGATGTTGGCATACTCTCTCTGTTTACCTACTTCCTAACTGGGTTCAGAGATCTCTTGGAACAATGACCCTCCTCCCCCATTGTATGGATGTAGAAACTGGAGCCCAGAGAGGTCCCATTCCCACCATGGTTCTTGCCACACATTGCTTTGCCTCTCTCAAAACCTAAAAGGGAGTGGATAACCAGTCACTGTAATTGCTGACATCCCATATTTACCTCCATGTCCTGGGTGTCTGCCCTCTGGGTGTTCTTTACAGCAAGATAAGAGTCTTCTGAAAAAGAAAGCAGAAGATTCTATCACAGGTGGTCCAGAATCTGAGACCTACTATTCAGATATGCTCATGTGAGCACACATACATGCACCAAATTAATATGGGCAACCAGGATAATCCATTTTAATGCATGAATAAAATAACATACATATTTGTGATAAAAAACGAGTAAATAAGGCTACTGCTGAACCAGAATAAAATCCAGACTATGCCCAACTCAATGAAAAAGATAAGAAATGAGCATATCTCCATATGCCTGTTTCATGTGAGTTGAGTTGCAAATCTGACTGATTCTGTCACTGTCCTAGTCCATTTTGTGTTGCTATAAAGGGACATCTGAAGGTAAGTAATTTATAAAGAGAAGAAGTTTATTTAGCTCCCAGTTCTGCATGCTGTTCAAGAAGCATGGCACCTCCAGCATCTGTGCTGAGTCAAAACATGGTGGAGAAGGTCAAAAAGGAAGTGGGCAGAAGACGAAAGACGAAGAAGAAAGACAAAACCCAAGGAGTGTTCTGGCTTTATAACAACCCACTCTGATAGGAACTAATCCGTTCCTCTGGAGAACCAATCCAGTCTTAGAAGAGCAAGAATTTACTCACGACTGGGAGAATGGCACCAAGCCATGCAAGAGGGATCCACATCCATGACCCAAACACCTCTCACTAGGCCCCAGCTCCCAACACCACAGTACGGGGGATTATATTTCAACATGAGATTTGGTAGGAACAAACAAACTTTATCCAAATCATAACAGTCGCCCTATACAAATTGTTTCAACTTTTTTACCTCTCCTTTCTCTAACAAACTACTTTATTTTTTAAAATGGACATTCTTTTATGATCTCCACAGTAAAGGTAGACTTTACTTAAGATCATTTTATACATGTAAACAGCTAAATGGAATAGTAGTGCTAAACTAGCAGAAGTTCTTTAAATATTTTTCCATTAGACTTTGCATGGATTTATTGTACCTTTTGGTGCACAAGAGTGGTATTTCACTGTGTGTAAAGGGGGTTGCTTGACACCTTATTATGTCTATGAACTTGTTTGTTTTTAAGTGAACATATGATACAGTGAAAATGATTGAATCTTAGTTTCTCAAATACTATCTAACATCACATTCCAGTTACAGCAATAATTTGAATGCATGATTAGAATAATAAATGCAAAATTTTAATAGTAGCTCAATTTTGCAAACTACTTCACTGTTATGAACTACTTTGACAAACATTATTTCAATTTGATTATCACAACAGCCCTATAAGGTAGGGAGAGTAGGATCCATGTTCCAATATTACTTGTGTGTGTGTAGTGTGTTTGTATAGTGCTTGCCTAGATTTACACAGACGATATCAGTGGCAAAATCAGCTGAAATGCTTTAGGCCAAGTTTGTTTCCACACACTGTTTATCTTTTTAATGGCCATGAGGGATTTTAGAAGTCATCTAATACAAGTCCCACAGGTCATAGATGAAGAAACAGCACAATAGAGGTACAGTAACTAATCTAAGAGTATTAAGCAGTTAGCAGTAAAATTCTAGAAACCAAAGCCTCCTGCCTTTAGAGCATTTTTTCACTATACCATATTAACGCAAGTTGAGGGTAAGCTATTGTGAAAGAAGGTGAAGAATGTTGTTAATTTGGTTATTCATTGCATTAAGTTTCTTCCCCAGGGACAAGTGTTTGGGTATGACCACATGTGTCATACACAGTCCTACTTCATGTTGTTGCGTTTCTACCAACAATGCTAAATGTGCAAGTGTGTTAGGAAATAAATAGTCATCAGTGCAACCAGCATCGCCCCATCTTCTACCCTTGTGAAATTCTAGGCCCTACAGCACTTCACAGCCCTACAGTAATGCAGAGGGAGCCACAGTTTGAAGAAGTATAGCAAGAAGAAGAGGTAGGGCAAGGCTGGGAGGAGGTTCAAAAGAAAATAGCAGTTGTCTTCATTGTGCTTACAGAGATCTCACCTCTCCACACAAAACTGAACGCCCACACGAGCCCTGCTCCTCAGCAAATGCGCCAGGGCTCACCACCCCCACCACAACTCCTCTGCTCCCTGGTTAAATTTACACTCCTGTCCAGCACTGTAGGAATGAGACCGTAGCCGATCCTGTCTGACCAGATGGGTTGAGAGTCTCTGTCAACACCAATACTATTTTGTACCACTGACTGAAATACTTTCAACATTATTCTTAGGAATTTTTTTATAATAGAAGTAAAATTCTGAAAATTTATTAAAGTGTTTCTTCAAACTTATTGGTCCTTCTTGAAAAAAAAATTTAATATGTCTTAGCCACTATTCTGTGTAACAGTTGAGAAAATGGGTTTTGAAGTTAGACACACTGGATTTAAGCCCTGAATCTTCCATTTATTAGCAAGGGGATCTTAGACAAATTATTGGACTTCACTAAACCTCTCAGGGTTATCATGAGGATTAAATAAGGCTATATATGTAAAGCTAATAGCATAGTGCCTAGCATTGGATGAACACTGAATAAATAATAAGTGTTGGGATTTTTTCTATAAAATGTGCCAGGGTTCACAAAGATGTGGCGATCTTTAGTTTTTCAAATATAATAATTGAGCATAAATGTGTGCATTGAGTAGTTAAGTGATATTTATTCACTTTTTTTTAATTTGGAAAACACTGATCGCAAACTTGCCATGTACTAAACATTGGCTACAAAGATGATAAAAACCATTTCCACTGTCAAGGGGTTCAGACATTAATGAAAATTTAATTCAATCATATGCATTACTAACAAATTCCTTTATCCTTATACCTTATAAATGTCTGTCTCCTCCCTACTGCAGAGACTGATGGTAGAGACTATGTCTTATTTAGCTTCCCAGTACCTACTGACCACACTATCTGGCACTTAGTCAGAACTCAATAAACACCTGTTAAATTTGACTTGAATGAAATTGAATCATTGTGCCTAGGAAGCATTGGTATTTATGATTTAAAAATTTATCAGATATTTTTAATTCATATAACTTTAAGACTCACAATCTTGTTCTTATGTTTTCTCATTTATTGAAACAATACCTCTTTAGGAAAAATAGGAGTTGATATTATTATTCATATAACATATTCATATATAAAATTAAGTAGTAATGTTAAATTAGTGACAAAATGGATACATTTAAGTTCATAATGTGAATAAGATAATACTCTGCTGTGGGTTATTCAAGTATTTGAATATTCTAATGGCATACTATCAACCAAATAACATTTTGAAATAAGTATGACATCTGTCACCTACTAATGACCTAATTGGATTCTACTGATCTTGGTGGCCAAGAGTCCTTCACTCCCTCAGAATTACCTGGGACTCACTCTGCAATCTGTGGATACCATTGTAAAGATTGATTTCCCCAGACAGGTGAATTATTCAACAAAGAACCAGTCCTGGCCATAAACTACCCTTCAATTCTATAGCAGTCACAGTCTTTTAAGGTCTATTCCCCTTCTCTCCCTGCCCCAATACCAGAGATTTCTGCCAAAAATTCTGTGGCTGAGAGACTATGAGATAATATTCAATTTTAAAGCTGTGAGTCCATAATATGACTCCAAGGAAGGGGACTCACCCTCTATTCTGAATGTTGCCTGGTTTACTCTAGGCAGAGTTTATCACATAGATTCTCTATCATGCAAAAGGAATAAAAAAGAGAACAAGAAATTAAAATCCATTGATAAAAGAGTATAATTCCACTAGGTACCTAGAGCTTCTAGCAATTGATTTCAAGTAGATGCTGTCTGATTGCTTCTCACCTTATTTATATGCAGAAATCTCAACTTCTATGGTGTTAGTGACAATCTTATTAGCATGACTGCATCCTACATTAGTGACAGTGGTCTCTGCTCATTGTGCATCTAAGGCACTTTGTGGAGAATGGGACTGAAGAAATGATCTTGCTGATTCTGGCAACATCCCAAATATTTGCCGCTTTCATTGTAGATGGTATGACAAATAGATATATACACATTCTGGTTACCTGGGAAAACAGCTCCAGGAAGAAAATCCACAGCTGAATATTAATTTTCATAAGAAAATAAAAGCAAGGAAGACATGTAGAGATCGCATGAAGATCTGATTGGGTCAAATCCCACAAAATGAAAGTTTATCCTTTGGGAGATTGGGCAACCTGTTCTGAAAAACTCTGATTTCTGGTTCTCCGGTATTTTCTATCTTTGTCCCAGACTGAGAGCTTAATTTGAATCTGAACACTTAGGGCTCAGTGTCAAACTGGTAATGGATTTGTAGGAGTTCATTACATTAATAGTGACACCTGAAGTAGAAAAATGAATTTTATCAGCCTTTGTGTTTATTCTATTTTATACTCAAACAAGTGCAAACAAGTGTTGCACTGGGTCCCTCTAAAAAAAAGTGTGTTTCTAGGGAATAGAAGCTAGGAACAAGAGTGTGGGTAAGCATTTTAAAGCAAAGGAATAGAATACCCAGAAGCAAAAAACAAGTCAAATGCTTAATCCATCTGAGAACCAGAAAGGTTTCCAGGATGCTTTGTTTGAATTACACCTGAAGGTGTGAAGTTTAGTAAAGTTTGACAAAAGCCATAGTAAATACCCCATTGTTATTTTATTTGTAATTGTGAACTGCTAAAGAACTCTGGTATGGAATTAAAAATCAAAATATGTGCTAAAGTTCAATATAAAGTAATGCTAAGAGGCTAATCTTTCTTAGACTATACCCTATCACAAATAATTATGATTTTTTTAAAAATTGCAGTAAACAGTTTATCTGACTTGGTTTCTGGGCTTGGGAATGAGTCCTTTTTTGATTTCAATAACATTAATTAATTTAAATAAACATTAATTAAATATAGGATATGTCTTTGCTGAGTGCTTCAAGATACAGGAATGTGACCTCCTTGAGAACAAGAACAGGGCCTTATTTATTTAGTCAAGGAATAAAAATAGAGAGAAACTAAATTACCATGCATGGTATATATAATGGGAGAAATGTAGAAAAACAAATTGCTATGCTGCTCAAGGCAGGAAAAAATCACCACTATTTGTGAAGACAAAAATAGACATCACTTATATGGGCCCTGGTGGATGGTGAGGATTTTGATCGGCACTGAGGCATGGTTAGGAATTTGACAAGAGAAGAAGCAAAAGAACATAGTGACTAAGAACAAGAACTCTACCTGGATTTCAATTCTGTCTCTACTATCAGTCACCTATGTGGTTTGGGGCAAGTCATTTAAACTTTCTCACCTGACTTCTTTATCATGAAATTGAGCTAGTAATAATACATATTTCTTAAGATTGTAATAATAATTAAATGAATTAATATACACAAAGTGTTTAGATTATTGCCTGGAACATATAAAATCCTGTAAAAGAGATAGCTATTATTATTCTATGTAGAGCAAAGCCATGGTTAAAAGAAAATGTAGGCCAAGCATGGTGGCTCACGCCTGTAATCCTAATACTCTGGGAGGCCAAAGCGGGTGGATCATTTGAGCTCAGGAGTTCGAAACCAGCCTGAGCAAGAGCGAGACCCCATCTATACTAAAAATAGAAAGAAATTAATTGGCCAACTAAAAATATATAGAAAAAATAAGCCGGACATGGTGGCACATGCCTGTAGTCCCAGCTACTCAGGAAGCTGAGGCGGTAGGATCGCTTGAGCACAGGAGTTTGAGGTTGCTGTGAGCTAGGCTGACGCCACAGCACTCTAGCCCAGGCAAGAGAGTGAGACTCTGACTCAAAAAAAAAAAAAAAAAAAAAAAAAAAAAAAAAAAGAATAGATAAGATCTCTGAGAAAGAGAGAGAGAGAGAGAAATGACTCCCAGAATGAAACCTTAGGAAATCCCATTCTTTAAGGAGCACAAACAACCAGAAAATAGACAGGAACCAGTGGCCTGAGAAGTGGACAAGATCACACGTGTGGAGTCACCCAAGCTTGATCGACATCAGTTCTTTGTCATCATCTTACTTCCTATGGAAACGGTCCCACCTAACTGAAATTCCATAGCTTCAAGAGAAAGAGAAATATTTTTCCTTAAGTTGTTATGCTTTTCATTATTTTTTGTCGCTATGGAGGAGTCATAAATATGCTCCCTGAATGCAAGATTTAACCTGATCTCAGGATCAAACTCTGAGCCTATGAAAACTAATTTATAGAAGCATCTCATGTGTTGATGTATAAGGACATAGAGATCATTCTTTCTGATCTGACTCAAGTTTATTACTGAATAATGATGATGATCATGATGATGATAACAATAACAGAAGAGATAACTATGCCTATTTTCACATTCACTGTATATATTAATCCTTCAAGAAGAAAATATTTCCCATACTTTAATCTTATGCCTTTTTGCTATGAAGACTATTCTCATACACCCAAAGTAGAACCTATAGAATTAAGGGAACATGAAATTGATAAAATTCTTTTCTTTGAGGAAATCAATCTGTATGTGTCATCCTCAAACTGGCATTGGCAACTCCTACATTCTCTCCATTTCCTCCCTCCACATATTCAACTTTCTTCTTAACACTAAAATTGATCCTATTGCCTGGGTTTCCTGCTAACTTCACTTTAGATACCAGCAATGCCATCCCAGGTCACTTGTTTACATTGTTCCATTACCTCTAGCATCTCTGAAGCACTCAGTCCACAACCCCAGAATTTATCTTGTCTTTTTCTCTTCTTCTGTTCTTTTTTGCCATCAGAAAAAGGCCTTTCATTTTCATGATACCCTTGAATCATCTTATAAAGTCTTGCCCAAACCCTATTACCTTTGAACAATTCCTATTTGTGTGATTTTTAAAAAATTTACTTTCCGATGTTTATTCTTTTTTACTGAACTAGAATTTATCACTTATCTATTGTTGTAGACATTTATTGTTTTTACATCCACTTATTCTCTTTTGAGCCCCTAAATTTTGCTTTGAAAGAACTACTTCATTTCCACTATTCATATAGGCAGTGTTGATAGATCCCAAGAATAGAATATGTGACATGGACATAAGGCAATCATAGCATTTCATGACCTGAAACCACAGTCATTGACACAGGGATGAGCAAATGCTAACTGGTTCAGGCCTATGAGAGTGGGTCCAAAAATTTGTAAGGGAGCTACCAAGAGAGTCTCTTTTTTCTTAGGGGCAGGATGCTGTGATGATAGAAGTCTGAAGTCACTGGGGGATACCCCTGAGATTTTAGGTAAATCAATCAATATAGCCTTTCAAAAAATGAACCCAGTTTAAGTTGGTTTTCAGTCACTTACAACCATGCATCCTATTGATGCATCTATTATGGGTCGAGCACAATCTTAGGTGTTAGAGAAATATTAATAGAAATAAAATAGACATATTCGTGCCCACAAAGAACTCACAGTGTAGTAGATAAAATAAACATATGTAAAGATTACAAATCATCAAAAATCAAGAACTAGAAAGTGCCTTGGACTCCAAGTTTTAAAGAACTAGTTGAATTACTGTGTTTTCCAGATGAAGAGGATGGGGTGTATTGACATGCAACTGAGTTTTTCCAATTGGTACCATTTATCAAACATGTATAAATAAGTAAATTAATAGCCCCCAAATTGGATAGGAGAATGGATAAACTGTAATATGAACATAAAATAGACTATAATTCAGCTGAGAATGTACGACTATGTGGATGTCACTGAATGAACAAAGTAGATCAAATATTACATACAGTTTGATACTGTCTTAGTCTACTTGTGTTTGCTACAAAGGAATGCCTGAAGCTGGATAATTTATAAAGAAAATAGATTTATTTGGCTCACAGTTCTGCAGGCTGTACAAGAAGCATTGCACCAGCATCTGGTTCTGGTGAGGGCTTCAGGAAGCTTCCACCCATGGCAGAAGGCAAAGGGGAAGAGGCATCACATGGGGAGAGGAAGGAAACAAGAAAGTGATGAGAGGGGTGCCACACTCTAAAACCACCAGCTCTCATGTGAACTAATAGGGTAAGAACTCACTCATTATCACAGGGAGGGCCCCAAACACAGCCCAGCAGGCCCAACCCCAACACTGGGGATCAAATTTCAACATGAGATTTGGAGAGGACAAATATTTAAATTATATCAGATGCCATTTATATAAAGTTTGAAAGTAAACAAATTCTAAAATAAATAAATTGTGGAGTTATATATATATGTATATAAATTATTTTTTAAGTGCCACTCAAGATAGTGGTTATTTCAGTGAAGGATAGGTAGCAGCAGCCAGGGGTTTGCAGTGAGCAGGTGACATAGAGGGAGCCTCCATGATATTTATAATATTCCACAGCTTAAGTTTAATGCTGGTCTCCTTGGTATCCAGTTTATAGTCATGTTTTATAACTTGTACATATACTATATATTTTTATGTAGCAAATACTTTTTAAAATATGCTTTTCAATACTATCTCCCAAATATGCTGACCCCCTCATGCTTACATTCCATGTCTGTAACTTAAAAACCTACCACTAGTCATGTTGACCCAGATACTACTAGGGTTTTAACAAGTCTTACTATGATTCATTATATGAATCCCTTTTCTAGATTTAGGCAGCTATAGTAGAAGATGACTTTAAGTTCAAATGAATATATTTTTTCTTGGTCCCATATTTCTACAGTGTGATTTATATTTTTAGGGTGATTCAATTTTGAATACTGAAAAGGAGACTCAGAAAATGACATTTACAGCATTAATCCAAATGTACATACAAACATCCTTAAAACACTTGTCCATTACTTCCAAAATTCTTCCAATAAAAACAAGAGATGAATGATTTGATGACAGCCACAGCTGCAGTTGTGTTGAACTCCTGGGTTTGTTTCATTTGAGTTTAATTATTTCTAATGAAACCTCTCCCTCTGTTTGGCCCTAACTAAGGTGTAGGATCACTTGAGCTGTGCTGGCAGGTCTCAACTTGTCAGCACAAGTGGCCTCTTTAGCCCACAGGCGTGCTGCCTTACACCTGGTACAGGCAGAAAGAGAGAGATTAGGACCTGTGGGTGTAGCTCAGTTGTGTCTGTCAACATCAGTCAATGCCAAGCTGTGGGAACAATTGTCAAAAATGTAGGATCAGGTCCTGCTCATGAATTAGCTTTTCATCCCATGCAATCATGTTACCAAGTACCTACCACATACAAGGCACTCAACCAGGTGTTTGAAGTGATTAAAAGATGAGACCCAGTTCCTGCTTAGAGGAATTATTCCCCAGGTAAATGTTAGAGCAGTGGTTCTCAAACCCTAGCTTTTATCAGAATCACCTGGAGAGCTTGTTAAAGCACAGTTTTTTAGGGGTTCTATGGTCAGAATCTCGGATTCAATAGATCTGGAGTGGGGCTCGAGAATTTGCATTTCTAACATGTTCCCAAGTGATCATGATGCTCTAGGTTCATGAACCACATTGTGAGAATGACTGTGATGGATTGTTTCAGAGGTCCAAGAATCTCTCCAATTATTATTAATAGTGTACTTGATAAGTAGCCAGTGAAAAATTGACTTGAAAGAATTTTTCTTCCACATGTATAGCAAATATACTTTTAAATATTATTGGCACTGGTAATTATAACAATAATCATTACTATTAACACAGTGAGTCTTTATTTCATGCCAGGCAATGCTAACTGCTTTAGACGTGTTGCTTCAGTGGATCCTCAAAGAAACTCAGTAAGGTTGGCATTATCATCTCCATTTTACACAAGGAAACTAAGAATTAGAGATGTTAAGGAACTTGCCCTGGACCAAGTTTTCTCAGTCTAAGCACTTGACATTTTGGGCTGAATAATCCTTTGTTGTAGGTGGTTGTCCTGTGCATTGTAGGATGTTTAGCATCCCCCTGGCCCACTAGATGCCAGAAGTAACCCCTCTTTAGTTGTGACAACCAAAACTGTCTCCAGACACTGCCAACTATCCCCGCCTGCAGTTGAGAACCAGTGACCTAAACAGAGAGTTTAGGAAATGCCTATCCATTTAGCATCCTCATCTACCAGGAGGACATGTGTATTTTTACTTCAAAAGCACAGAATGTTAAAGCTGGAAAGAAAGTTCGAGATTATCTGAATGAATTCACTCACTTTCATATAAGAAACACGTGGTCCATAGAGGTATTATAGAGCTCTGCTAGGAATCAGGAGGAATTCAGATATATACTGACTCCTTCTATTAATACAATGCACAAACTTTTCCTCATTTTGCTGCCCCATTTGTTCTCAAGAAATATTCCCAGCCCATGTGCACTTATGACAAGTGTGTTTTACTCTCTGCCAGCAAATGCTCAAAAAGCAACTGGTCTGGCTTCTTCTCATTGCATGCCACAGAATGGATGAGAAAACGTATTGGGATCCCTAGGGAAGTTTTGTAAAAAGGCAGGTCCAAACAGAACAAACTGATGGGAGATGAAGACACTCATATAAACCTGCCGGGGTCTGCCTTTCAAAAAGACAGCTCTGTTGGTAAAAATACAGAGTTTGCTCAATATGAAAGAAATCTTGTAATCATATACAATTACAAAACCTGTAAATGTTAGCAAGTTGAATCACTCACCCAAGTAGTTTTCCTTGTCCAGAGTACAAATTGTAATAATTGGATGAAGCCATCTGCACTATTTTAACCTGTCATGTTAAATATCTGTATTTTGTAACTCATCTTGATATGTGTTAATTGAGCAAAAAAGACATCTTTAAGATGGTTATCATAAGATAATCACACCCTAGGGCATTGTGAGACAAGAGGTACTGCTCTAGATCTGTGATTCTCCAAGGATATGATTATCACATGATAGCTGCCACACCTCCTGAAGTGCTACCTCTCTGGGCTGACTCCTGACTCAGGTGGCTGGTATCAAGTCCCTCTGCTTCTCACAACATTGCATTCATCTCTTCCCAGGAGGTTGTGTGGTTTCTCAAAAATAATACCTGAGACAAGGCAAAGTCAGAAAAATAGTGCCTCTTAGAACAAGATGATCACAGGAAAAGTTAAACTTGTTTTTTTTTTTTTGTTTTTGAAAATACACACACACACACACACACACACACACACAGATTCTGATTCTATTTTAGTGACCAACCTTTCCAAACTTCAAATGGACACTCTTACCCTGTATGCCTTCATTCCTCCTTAATGCTCAAAACTTCATTGCCACCCAGGGACCCTCTGTTTTTTTAATGAAAAACTAGTTTGATTTTTTTTATCCAGCCATGTATAGCCCATACTCTTAGCTGAATATCCAGGACTTTATTTTTCTCCAAAGACTCTTGCTTAATACAATTACTGTTTTTGTTCTAAGAACCTGATGCAAAAGACAATTTAATGGATTAAATCAAATTTATCAATTTGTGATGTTGAAAATGACCCTTATTTGGTTATGACAATTAACTCCCACAACCAGCCAATTTGTACACAAAAGATTTTGAGGTGTTAGCAAGTTATTTGGTTACATGTTCTGAGGAGTAGCAACAGAAGATGTTCCAGTGACAGCAACTATAGCCCTAGGAGTTCTAAAATTAACATATATGTAAGCATAGCAATATTTCTTAAAGGTGGTGCTTGCAGAAGTCAATATGGAATGAAAACTACATTTTCTTAATTTGTTACTTAAGCCTTTCATTTTTTCAGATGAAGAGTTGTTATTATTGCAATGTTTACTTTTGAATGCATAAACTGTGAAATAATGACAAAAACACTTGAAAAGTAGCCAGAAGATAAGAGGGAAACTCTTTATCAACAGTATCCCAGATTAAAGAAAAAAAATATGAAATGCTTTAAGGCTGTTCTTAAAACTCCAGTTAGAAAAAGGAAGGAGACTGCCAATCCTCAGTAATGTATAAAGATTTGAGGTGCTGGATGCATTTTCCTGCTTTGAGTGCATGAAGTCGTCTTTGTTTCGAGTTTCCTTGGCAACCCTTCTGGAAGTGTATACTGGAAGAGCAGGTCCTAAATGGAGTCTGTTCTGAAGAGGGCCTTCAAAAAAAGAGTCTAAGTTCCCTATTTTTATTCCTTCAGAAGTGCGTGTGTGTAATGAAGAACGTACAAGAAAGGAGAACACATCATTTTCCACAATCACGGCTACCTATGTGACAGTGAGATAACAGTGCTTTTTGAAAGCCTGTGTTGTTTTTCTGGCTATGAGACATCTAGGGAGGCATGGGCTTCCTAGAAAGTTCTTTTTCAAAGACCATTTTCATCTCAGAGCTGCCTCAATAGCCAGAGATAAGTGGGAGCTATTTGCTTTTGGTGATGCTCAGACTCCAAGTGATTTTTTTTCATAGGAAATTTTCATGATGTCATCCTCAAGGATAAAAGTTTATTGGAATTGTTAACAATTGACTTTCTCATTTATAAAGGTAATACCTTGTTTAGTCATTGTCTACGTGTGTGGCCTTTACTTCCTAACCTCCTGTTCAAACCTTACTTCAGCTCTCCTAGATTACTGTCACTGTGATCACGGCTTTCTGCTGCAAGACCCAACATCCTATGCTCCCTTTATTGATGTCCTTCTCAAAACGTTCTTATATGGCTTTGTGATTTCTGTTTTCTCTTCTTCTGTTATATTATTTTTGCTGGCACGATCAGGGCTAGGGAAGGGCATTTGCCTCAGCACAAAGGGGTGTCCAAAAACTCGGCAACCAAAATAAATTATATCTTAATGCAATATTTTCTTTAAAAAATCAAAATTAAATGCAAAAAAAATCAATGATGAAAAAAATGTCAAAATTATAAAGAAAACAGGATTCATGCTGATTTGATCAACTCACTATTCATTAAAATGCTTTTACCTCCCCCTTTTAGCACCCTACCATGCCATGCCCAAATCCTAAATTTGGCATCATTAGTCATATTATTTCAAGAATTTTTATTTGGTATTTATATTACATATCACCATCATGCCATCATTATCCATACACACACACACAAACACACACACACACATGCAGGCACACTCAAACACATACACATACATTCATCATCTTTTCTCACTTATTGTCTGTTAGTGGTTTTCTTGAATATTCTCCCCAGATATGGTATTCGATAATAAGTGAATGATGTGTTGGCTGGATGTAGGATTCTTGGGTTGCCTTCTTTTTCTCTTGGTATTCTTTAGATGTTATCCTATTGTCTTCTATCTTCCCGTGTTGTAGACAAGAGGTTTGATTGCCAGTCTGATGCTTATTCTTTTTGAAAATAGTTTGTTCCTTCTGTCTGTGAACCTATATGATTTTCCTTCTATCCTTTAAGCTCAGGAAGATTACTAGGTTAGGCCTAGGTTGTTTTTTCTTTACAGCCATTCCTGGAACTCAGTGAGCCCTTTCAATCTCTGGCTTAAATTCTCCTTCTACATAGGGAAACTCTCTCCTGTTATTTGTTTAGCTATTTTCTTTTCTCCTTTGATTCCTATTTATCTTTATGGAATTCCTATTATTTGTGTCTTGGGTGCCCTATATCACCTTGGGTGCCTCCAAAATCATTTACCTTTTCTCTATTTTCTCTATATTCTTATTTCTATTCCAAGGTGAGGGTTTTTTTCCCACTTAATTTTCCAGACTACTGATTCAGAATTCAGTGGTGACTATCTTCTCTTCAACTCATGTATTGATTTTTTTCATTCAAAAATTATTTTTTAGGTGCAAGAATTTGAGAGACTTTATACTATATTTGAACCTCAAGTCTCTTGTTAATTTTTGTCCAAGTTGTTTTCTGTCTTTACCAGCAGTTGCATTTCATTTAGGAACTACATATTCTGTATATTGTTCTTCTATCATTACTAAATCCCCTAGTTTTCTTTGCTAACTTCTGACTCACCCTCAGACCTCACAACCACCCCTTGGGGTGCGCTGAAGAGAAGTATTCTGCTTCCCAGGCCATCTCCAGCAGGCAATTTGTCAGTTTGCTACCTGGGCATTAGAAGGTAGACCCTCATCTCCCCACTCTCCAGTCAAGGTGTGATGGTTAATGCTATGTGTCAACTTCATTCATTAAGAGATGCCCAGATAGCTGCTAAGGCATTATTTCTGGGTGTCTGTGAGGGTGTTTCTGGGAGAGATTAGCATTATGATCAGTAGACTAAGGAAGATCTGCCCTCACAAATGTGGGTAGGCATCAACCAATCCATTGAGGACCTGGATAGAACAAAAAGGTGGAGAAACAGTGAATTCTCTCCACCCCTCCCCCTCTCTTTGAGCTGGGAAATCTATCTTCTCCTGCCCTTGGACATGGGAGTTCCTGGTTCTCAGCCCTTTGAAGTCTGAGACTTATACCAGAGCACCACCTTGGCAGTGTCCCTCCCACCCCCACCCCTGGTTCTCAGCCTTTGGCCTGATTTACAACACTGGCTTTCCTGGTTTTCCAGCTTGCAGATGGCATAACTTGGGACTTCTCAGGCTCCATAATCATCACATGAGCCAATTCCTATCAGAAATTCTCTCTCTCTCACTCTTTCTCTCTCTCTCTCTCTCTCTCTCTCTCCACACACACACACACACACACATACACACACACATACATATCCTATTGGTTCTGTTTTTCTGAAAAACCCTGACTAACACACAAAGCTAGGGTTCTGCCAGCCTCCAGGTTAGGGTGCCTGCATTCACCTGATTAGCTTCCCCTCAGCTCCTGAAGCCATTAAGGCGACTTCCCTGGGGGCTGCTCTTCCTCGGGGATAGGTGAGGGGGGGCGCAGGGATGTCCATGGGCTAAGCCCTCTCCAGGATGCATGGCATTCTGTGCTCACACCTGAGTATTCTGCTGCAGTCGCAGGCTCTCCTCCCAGCCAGAGAGCACAGCTTTTATGCTTGCTCTCCCCATTCAACGCTGGCAGAGCCCAGGCCTTGCCTACACCTCCATATCCTGCACACAGCCAAGCACCTTCTCAGTGTGGCAGAGGTGCCTGGTACTCAGAGTGGAGTTAGACAAGGAGAATAATACCTGCTGATTCAAGCTCCATCTTTCCAAAATTGGATATGTGTTCATTTTTTTCAATCCCTGAAACTTTCCTTTTCTCTTTGCCTTATTTCAGTTAATGTCATTGGACTCTCTTACTGCTTAGGTATAAAATAATAGAGTCATTTTTGACCACTCCCTCTCTCTTATTACCATATTTCCCCAAAAATAAGACCTACCCATAAAATAAGCCCTAGCAGGATTTCTAAGCATTTGCACAATATAAGCCCTACCCCGAAAATAAGACCTAGCGATGGGCGTGGCCACGCAGTATATCTGCACAACCCATGCATTTTGTCACGGAGTGGTAAAGAAGATGAGCAGACTTTCTCATCTGCCCCATCATGACAGCTACCAGAGGTGACCGGAAAGGTGCGGGCAGCCCCACCAACAAGGTCGGCTCCTCCTGTCAGGTCCCGGCCATCCTGTGCATGCTACAAGCTGAGGCTTTGAGGGGAAAATAGCATATCCCCTGAAAATAAGCCCTAGGGTGTCTTCTTGAGGAAAAATAAATATAAGACTCTGTCTTATTTTTGGGGAAACACGGTATCATCTTTCAATTGGCCTCCAAGAATTTTTTAAATTGTATCCCTACATCATTTCTTAATTCTAGTTCCTTGTACATATTTCCAGCTGCCATAACATTTTTCAAGGCTTCATTACCTCCAACCTAAATTTTTACATTAATTTCATAACTGATTTCTCTCCCTCTAATTTATTCTGTATATTACTGAGACATACTATACTAAAGCATAGTTGTGACTGGGTCATTTCCATTACTTACCAAAATCAAACCATAGAGAGACAGGAACTCTCTTACACTGCTGGTGGGACTGCAAATTAGTGCAGCC
>VBSM01002121.1:31214996-31227830 GCA_008086735.1 Cheirogaleus medius | reverse complement strand
AAAAAAAAAAAAAATCAAACCATACCAAGGATTTCTCCCATATATCTACACAAATTTATCACACAAACACTCCTCCTCCTAGGACACTTTTAAAATTATGGCATAGCACTTTCCTGAGTCCTAAGAAAGTTTTATCTTGTTTCTTTCTCCTCTCCCCCACTCCATCTCCTCCCTAATTCTTATTTATCCCCTAAGCCCCAACTTGGAAAGATCTCCTTTTCCATGAACACTTCCCCTGTCTTTTGTCTAATTTCATATGTACTACTCTCATTCTCCTGCAGCATTTTCTTCAAAGCTTTATTATAATTTGCATTTCACTCACTAGAACTTGTAAACTACTTGAACACAATGATTATATGTAGCTCACCTTTACTTTCTCCCCACTACCTGGAGCATAGTAGGTACTTCTTTAGTAGTGAACTGAATAAAATTGTTCAGATCCATATTTATTTGGTCTTTCCAATGTGCCAGGCAGTGAGTTAGTAATTGAGATAAAAGATGAAATCAATTCAGACATGGTCCTCAGGAGTTCAATACACCAAGTTCTATATTGCACCTAAGTAATCTGATATGTATCAATGCATGTGTACATATCCATCTAAATGCAGACATCTTCTGGAAAGTGCTGCCTGGCTGTTTTGCCTTATCTCCTGATCTGCTTTTGAGAGCAGATGTTATACCAGATCCAGAGATCACATCAGGGCGGAGGAAGTAGCGGCAGGGAAAATTAAGATTCAAGACAATGTTGAGATTGCAAATCAGGTAAGCAACACAACTCAAGTCATTTTAAATAATTAAGTTTTAGGGAGAGAGAGCAGGGAAGAAGCAAGTAAGAACTACAGGCTAAGAAGGCATCCTGTTGGTGCACCTGTAGCTCGTTTGATTTATTCTCACCCAGTTGTAAACAATTCTGTTTGCAGCTTCACTAAAGAATGGTGAGCGAAGGAGTCAGACAAGAGGTATATGGTGAACACAGGGCTAAAGATTAGGTAAAGGCCTTTCCCAAAAAGCAACTTACTAAACCAAACTGCTCTGTTCACTCCACCCCCACCTCTCCCTAAAAATCTATGAAGTAGGTAGGGATAGTTTATCTTTGGTTAATTTTTCTCTATGCCATTGTCTTTCCAGAATGACACTCAGAGTCTTGGCATCCCTAAGGTTCAGAAACTTCAACGACCTTCACCCACTGATCTGAACTTCCCTCTACTGCATCAAAACATCTATCTGCCATTCCCTTGGGATCCAGCGCCTCTCTACTTGGCAATGTGTGAAGATGATCAGTAGATTTCAAATCTTTTCAGTGAGTAAAAGATTTGGATCCAGATAAAGATACAAGATTCTAACAAGTTCTTATCAGATAGCATCATATCTTAAGCCAGTTAAACTGTACCAAAGAAGAGTTTTAGGAAGGATTGTTAGAATTGGAAATTGCACGTTTCTGGAGTGGCCAGTAGTTGAGTCTTAGCCCTGGCAAATCCCAAAAGAGTATGGTCCAAAGCCAGCCCTCTTTGCCTGGCTGCCCAGCCCACATTCCCAAGCAATGATCAATGTTTCCTACATGAGAAGACTCAGAAATTAAGGATATCTTGGGTTCAATGCCAATCTCCCCATCAGTTCCTATCTGTTACTCTGATTTATAATGTTTTGTTCTAGACCTATGGCTGGTATGCAGGTTTATAGGATACACTTCTCTGTAAATTTTCACTGTATTTGCTCTGAGTCAGCAAGCTCACTGAGGGTCTGTAGTGGTACTGATTCTGGCCCCACATCGCCAGCTTGACAAAACCTTGCACATAACAAAATGGACAGGCAAACAAACATTTAGATTCTGAGAGCTCAGATGAAATTCAGGACTTGAAGAAGTAGGAGTCAAGATAAAATACTCTCTGATACTGTCAATAAACCATAGATCTGGATAATATTTAGATCTGACTCAATATAGGAGTGTTATATTAGGGCTTGTCTAAAAAGTACAAGTGTGGAGGTCATAAATTCCTGTTCAAGAGGAGTTAGTGATGTTCTGGGTATTTTACATGACATGGCATGAGTTAAAATAATTTTCTACCGAACCATCTGATTTAGGGCAAAATATTTAACCCCTGCGGTCTCAGTTTCCCATTTGATAAGGTAAAGGACTAGAACTACTGACCTTTTAGTTACATAGAGCAATAGGCTGTGGTTCAATAATATGTTCCAGAATTAGAAGCAGTTAGTTAAACGTGAATCTTCTGAGAACAATAGAAAGAAAGGACAAAGCCAAAATTCCATTTTGGAGATTTGGGCGGAACTAAACTACAAAGTGGCGTGTTAACTCTCCAGTGGCAGGGACGGAATTCTGGATTCCTTTGTTTACCATCTGCATCTAGTGCACCAGGCTGTTTTGTTGAACATACATCGATTATTCCCCTAAATTCATTCAAGCAGACAGGATGGAGGATAATTCCAAAAATACCATGACTGCATTTGTCAAGGAAGAAATGGGTTAATGTCAGGAAGCCACTCACTCTTTTGAATTCCAGTATCTAAATGGCTATTGTTCCTCTCAGCATAGAATTTTCTAGAAGACAAAACACATACTAAAGCTCTAACAAGAAAATATCCATTAAAGATACAAAGAGACTGGGGCTCTACTAATGTAATATAAAAATTCAACTTGCAAGTAAGATGCCAGAGTTGGATTGATTGCTGTGTACAACAGTGACATGAATATAAAGACTCCCTAAGGTTAAATTGGGCTCCTGCATTGAAATTCTAATTAGAAATATGAGTGCCCCAACTCTGTGAAAGTACATGTGTGTTTAATTATTCTCCTTTTTCACCTTATCTCTTCCATTATTTTTTACCCTTTTCCCTCCTCCTTTCTTGCTGTTTTCAAGCAACCCGTGCTCCTCACTTAATCTAAGTGTAGGGCCTTTCTTTAAGTTGGCATTAATTGACAAGCAGTGTTTAATTATTATTTTTCATGTCTGAAGAGGGCTAATATTAACTCTCCATGGGCCTGAAGGCGACCTCAGCCCCCTTGTTTCTAGTGGCACCGCTTTGCCTTCCTTCCTGGCATTTCTTTAGTCAGACAGGCCACATGTTCTTCCTCATCTTAGTGGTATATACCTATATTTGTGCTAATTGAGGCTGCTGGATGCCTCACTTATCTTCTACCATTGCATCTGTAAAATTGGCACTTTGTACAACTGAAGATTAAGTCATCTTCACGTGACCCAAGGGACATATGGAAAAAATGTAGCCTTGAGGGCTATTAACCTGGAATCTTCTTAAGGCCAGGAATGTGCCTTGTCAGATTGGCATCTTCAACTGACACCAAGCACCTAACATCGCTCCATATTTGACTGACTAAGAGCTAATATCCAACAGGACCTGCAAACCATATGCTTAAGCATTAGTGCTCCAGATGAAGTGTGGGAACATCACATACTGCCATAATCATGATGGTCTGATTTTCCCTAAATTCATCAGTCACACCAGAAATCTAGCTAGTTCACCAGCATAATGGTTAAATTTCTAAATCAAAGCTGGAGAAGCCCTTATGGATATTAAGTCTAAGATAATCTGCTTTTCAAGAAGAGATTTTATGCAGTCTTCTTTTCACTCTATATTGAGCTTGAATAGCAAAAACAAATTTATTCAGGGGATTTTCTAACTCAGAAACTGAAAGGCAAAGAAGTTAATGGCCTGAAATCTGAGCCTTCTCCTAAACATTTCTTGAGTTACAATGGGATCTGAATTGCTAGACAGAAAGGAAAGTTACTCCAGTAAGTCAGAGGTGGAATCCAACCGGAAATAGAAAAGTGTCGAGGATTAAGATAAAAAGAAACAAGAAGGTCCTCCAGGTCCAAGATCAACAGGTGCTAAGGAAATTCATGGAAAACAGGTCAAAAACTATTAAGTTCACAAGTTAGAATTTCCAGGCATGGTCATATGTCCCCACAGTCTTCTAGGTGGCCCTTAGAAGTAGTGTGGCAAGTAGAAAGGGCACAAGGTCTAGAGTCAAAGAGCCCTAGATTCCAATCCTGACCCCATTAGATACTAATTGTATGACCATAGGCAGCACATATCTTTAAAGTTATTATATTGAGGATCTTTCTTATGGGATTATTATGAAAGATTAAATGAGATAATACATATGAAAGCACTGTGAAGATTTTAAGCTGCTTTATAAATTTTAATTATTATTAACTTGGGACACATATATCCTTCCGAGTAGCACAAAATAAAAGTATAACTGGTACTATGGTTTAGACACATATGGATTTAGTAGTATTTTTCCCCACTCGTTAGTTCTGCCACCTGTGGAACATTCAAAAAGAAACAACAAACTCTGAAAAACAAGCCATTCATAAACTAGGAACTGCCCACATATGTATTGCAATTAAAAGCCTTCCAACTATTAATGTCCATAAGGGGCAGGAACTTGGAAGGGATTCTATGTTGAACATTTCTCTTTCAATCTAGACCTATTAACTTGCCTTATTAGTCATCAATAAGTAAATAATCACAGACTCAAATTTATCTTTGCCAGGCTCCACAAATACCAACTTGTGTGCTGATAGCATCAAAGAAAACAGTAATTTTAATTGAAAAACAATCCATTAGTGGTTCTCAAAGTATTAATATGTTCCCAGACCAGCAGTATCAACATCACCTGGAAACTTGTTACTTTCCAAATTCTTGAGCCCCACCAAGACCTACTGAATCAGAAACTCTGGGAATGGGGCCCAGCAATGTGTATTTTAAGAAGCCCTCCAGGTGATTCTGATCCTCTGTGGAAGTTTGAGAACCACTACATTAGATTGAGAACAAAAGTAGTAACATAAGCACAGTGGTTTTTTATTTTTCCATTATTGAGGGATCTTAAATAGTTTTAACGTGTTTTAATATGGCTGAAATTTCAATACAATATTTGCAATTAAAAATCACAACTAGTGAATGCACAACTAAGACAACCTAGCTCTTTAATTTGTATTTATAGGCTTATTGTTTAAGAAAGTTTATGTTTTCTTGTTTAGTCTGAATAGATGAATGTCTTGGTCAAGTCTAATTTCCTATTAATATATTTGAGCAATTCAAACACCCTCATAAAATTTGAGCATATTTTTATTTACTAAAGATTCTAATCAAGGTGGAAGCTTTTACAATTAGTCTTGATAATAGAAATTTAGATTAAACTCAGTTCATTAATTTTAACAAAATCCTTTCTTGTTTGGCTTTAATAATATTTAAATGTAGCTATTATGTTAATACCATGCCTTGTAAAGTTTACAATACACTTTAATAATATAGATAATAAAATCACAATTTCATGAGGTAGGGCAAGAACAAAATCGGTTTTCAGAAAAAATAGACATTGGCATTTTTCTATAAAATTATTAAAAGGAAAATCTTATTTGATAAATGATTAGAGGTAAAACATCATTGTTTTTTTCTTTTACCCATTCTGCCAATGTCAGCTACACGAGTATCAATAAAAGTGTAAACATCTCCTAAGAACAAGTCAACCATCTTTGTATTTTATAAATACTATGATTTTTAAGTATCATGTAAAAATGAAGCTTTATTGCCCACTGTTTAGTTCACATCATGTTTAGAAATGAGGGTAAAAGCACCCTGGTAGAAGGACCCAGAATTCTTTCTCTAGAATTCCACCAGCCTCCATTACAGTTCTGGGTCACTGGCAATGATACCCAGATAGTTTAGAGGAAGCACTGTATAAATATTTTTGGAATAGTTAGGTTTTCTTGAAAATTCCTCATCAACAATAACCAATATTAATTGCAATCTTCCTACCACAAATCACAGTTTGTAAAGTTAAACATAAAAGCAGACCAGAACAAGCACTCCTTCAACTTACTCTCACCCACCCTCCCTGAGATATATGGAACCAGCATCAGGGCTTCCTTCTGCTTCCCTACTCCTCAGCACCCAGTAGCATCCACTAGGAAGGAAGAGCCCCACCGCACCCACCAGCCTGACCATCATCCTGTCTCCAGGGCAACCACAGTAGACTTTCTAGCCTTCTTTATTCCCCTTATTTAAAATGTTGCTCTACACAGCTTGGCATGACACTTTTTGCTTAAGAGAAAGTTCTATTTTTCCCCAAATGAAAACTGAAAACCACAGAATAACATTTGTAGCCTTAGGGAGCCTACTGATGAGAAAAATGATGATCTAGGATTTAACATGTACATCTTGGAGTTGTGAGATTGAGAAAAAGGGAGTGAGCTGCTAAATTTATGAGAATACCACATATCATGCAGCATGTAGCTATAAAACTTAACATATCTAAATATTTTTAAAATAATTCTTTATAATAGCATTTTATAATTACAGTGGGACCCTCTGGTGCGTGAATTATGGTATATTCATGTTTAGTTGCATTGACTGCACTCAGCTTTTAGCCATGTGCCTAGCAACACACTGGGTATGAATTAATGTGCAATAATTCATGGCCTGTTGTGCCTTATTAAACATAGCATTGATTCAATTTTAGAACTGCAACATAATGACTCAAATATTTTTCAGAATGCTAAGTACCCCATATGATTTTCATTTCAGAGCCTGTTTTCACATTTGCAACCCTCAGTTACAATAGTAATATTTTCCTACTGCAGAGTGGAAAAAAATGCAAATGCCCACCAAAAATAAAATCAAACGCCAAGAGGAATGACCCTGTTTTGCCCAGTAAATCTGAGTCTCAAAAAAATCTGCTTCACATAAAGCGGGGAAAGATTTTTTAAAATTTTTCTGGCCATTTGAGAAACTATTTTTACAAACTTTCAATTTCTTTGTTCTCCATTATCCTGTGATTCAGACCAAAATAATAACATACCACATTTAGAAGGGAAAATGCCTGGCAGCAAATCAGAAGAAGAGCTGTGGTTTAGTTTTGATTTTGCTGATTTATTCTACGATTATCAATTGTCACGTAATCACTCTGTGCCTCAGTTTCCTCACCTGTAAATAGATTTGATACTATCTCTTTTCCTTTTGTTAGATAGGGATGAGGGTATGCAGGTAGCAGGGCAGGTCGTTAGACATACAGGTAACAGAGCAGGCACCAAGGATGCGGTCAAGGGCCGAGGGTTGGAACCAATAAAATCAGAGAAAAGAAACTACAACCACAAGAACTTGAGGTTAGGGATTTTTCCCAACTGGGAGCATGTGCAGAAGTTAGGAGCCTATGGCCAAAGGTAACTTTTCCCTCATTAACATACGTTAACACGGTAAAAATCACACTCTCTAGTGCCATGGCAGTTCTGAAGCCAGCCATACAAGGACAGAAAGTGGGAGGGTGCCAATTCTAGGAATTCTCCACCCCTTTCTCAGAGAAATCATGAATATTTCACCCCCAGCTTAACATAGAATTCAGGAACCAACATTAAAGGGGAAATCTTGTTAAACTCAGAGTCTTCACTCATGGAGACAGACCCGTTCTTCTTTTCAGAAGGTATTCTTGCTTTATTTTCTCTTGGTAAGCTTCCTGTTTCCTGCAATAAAGCTGCTTGTTGAGTTGCTTGTGTCTGTCTGTCATCAGTCCTCGCACCAGCCCGGCTTGTGATTTTTCCAAGCCAGGAACCAAAGAGCCAGGGCAGCTCTGTCTCATAAAACCAACTCTGACACTATTTCAGGGGTTGCTGTGCAAATCAAACTACGTAAGTCTGTGCAGATATTACATAAGTTTAGTATAGACAATGTGCCTAGACCCATACTAAGCTCTAATTAACGAGCTTTCATGTCACTCTCTCATTGAAAACTCCCAACAGTGCTATAGGTGGATAGGTACTCTTATTCCCTTTCCACAACTAGCTTTGGCCATGGGATGCTCTTCCTCTCAGTGGAAGGTACACCCGAAGCAGTGAAATACCTAAGCTGAATTAACCACAATTCCCAGTGTCACAGTTAGAGTGTTCTTACATCCACTGGAGGAAGAAACGGAGACAAACTGACAAGCACAAGTAAGTGGCAAAGTTAAAACCCAAATTCCAGTCTATTGACTTTCAGTCAGACCAGAGACTACCTTTTTGTTAAAAAGGTTAACTACCTCACCTCACAATTTCTGCTTGAGCCAGTGAGAAGCCTCTCACCACCACCTCAAGCAGCATTGGACACAACTATGTCACTATTTTATAAATGATAGTGCTCAGTCAGTCTAAATCTCAGACTGCAATATTTTCCCAGTGGATATCCTTCTGTGTCTTCATATTCAGAACTGTACTTTTTAAAAAGACTTCTGATTTTTGAACATATTAGAAGATACATATTTTATTAATTGAAGGAGTTTACAGAATTTTCCTTTCATTATTAGTTAGCTACCATTTTGTTTGATATATGCCCTACTTCTTCCAGAATTCTGATGTTCTGCAAGAATGAGTTGTAAAAAAAAAAACCAAAAATGACAAAACCAGTGTCTCATATCCAGCTCATGCTTTTGACCCTGCCATTCCAAGCATGAAATCACTGCTGGCACCAATACTGCAATTAAAATTTTTGGCCCAAGACAATTTAATTATATATTTTGTGACATGATAAAATCTTTAAAAAATATATTTTGGGGTCACTACTCTGATCAGCCTTACTGGGACACAATATGTTATACAATAGGGATCACTGTGTCTTGGTGTATTCACTCCAAATATGCAGATTTGGAATGTAGTAACATGGAACTCCTTTAGAGTAAGTCAGACCCAGTAGGTAACCGTAGCTTCATCATTACTAGTACATGGCTTTAGAATAGTGGCCTAATCTCTTTGAGTATGTTCTTCAATTGCAAATTGGGCTAACAGCGGTTTCTACCTCATAAAACAGGAGGATTCAATCAATACCGTATAGAAGCCATTGAGGACAGTGCCTAACACATGACAAGTGCTCACAAGTGCTAGCTATTATTAGGTTAGAGAAATTATTGTGATCCAGATTTTAGATAAGATATGGATCCAATGCTAGTTATTACAGGTCAAATATATCTCAAGCCTCATCTTTGCTCCTAGGTCCATCATTACAGGATTTTATTAAATATGTGAATGCTCTTAGCATACTCTTATGTTAGCATTACACATAATTCTCATTGCACTTAGCATGTACCTACATTACAGTTCACATTCTGCCTCACACCAGGCAGGGCCTGTATATCTTGCTCAAGGACTAGGGCAGTGCCACTCATCTGTCTAGCTGGAGTTGAACTGTATGGAAGATGGCTAGTCCAGATAAGGTATGTGCTGCAAGATTTTTGGTTGGGACACCATAGAAGAAAGCATCCACCAGCCAGTGCCTGCTCAGCCTATCCAGGCAGATGCTTTTACGCAATACAGTCATTGCTTTCTGTTATGAGTATTCCCAGAGGTGCAAGTAAAGACAGTCTATGAACATAAACAGGGGAAAGTTAGATAGGTCAGACTTTTTAGAAACCCAAAAGATTCTTTTCCACACTGGACTACAAAGGGTTAGACTCTCCACAATTCTGAAACACCAATGACTTTTTCACTCTTCAATGCAACATAAAAGCTCACTTAGACTTTCTTTTGCAATTATCACCTATTTGAATTCTGGTAACACTTATTTAGTTCGAAATCTAGCTCATTTCTCTGTTTAAAAAAAAAATAAATAACTGAGTATTTCTTTTCCCTTTCGTACATTGATATGAGGCAGCCTGATTTTGATCTTTAATATAACAATAAAACCTTGTTTAGCTGCAACTAGTCTTCTGAGGTCTGATCTCCCTCTACAACAGGACTGAGAAGCAGAGAAAAGATGGTAGGCAGAACTCTTGGCATCACAAATGAAGAAGTGGGCCTTGCTTCTAGGAACTCAGGTAGATGGACTATATCCACCCCATCCAGTCACAGTGACAGAGAAGGATGGGGAGGACAATTGTAGGAGAGGGGATGCCAGTTCCTGAGCAAGTGAATGTCCTTTGTTTCTCCTTTATGTGGAACTTCCTGTTATTCTTCCTACCCTCTTTCTTATCAATCTATCAACCTGTTGGTTTGATAACTACATTAAAATATAACTCTACAGATATTTTTTGTGGACTATGCTTAGATTTTCAGGGGGGAAAAAAGCAAGAAGGACCAAGCTGTCACTGTTATACCTATCTCAGACCATGCAGGTAACATGGAAATTCAGCTGTCGTGACTGTGCCTCTTTAGAGATGTCTGTACCCTATTCTTCAATATTAGGCAGAGCAGCTAGTGGCATTGCTAAACACCTTCACAGGTGTGCACAGACTTTACTACTTCCCCCACAACACACACACAAAAATACATACATACACATACACACAAATATACATGCACACACATACACATCTATACACATATTCACACATACACACAAATATACACACACCCTCCACACACCCCTTCAGAAGACTCTTTCACTGAAAAAAATTTCCAGTCATTTCTGCTGTCAAACCTCACAGTTTGCTTCCACTTCCATTGCACTGTCACCATTTTTTCTGATCTTCAACTGCACCTTCAAGTCAATAACATTTCATGCTTCTTCTTTTGGGGGTTGTCCCATGGGTTACCAGGGGCAGTGGACATAATGGTTATACATGTGGACTCTAGAACCAGGCAGCCAGATCTAAATCCTGCCTCAATCACTTACAAGTTATTTATTTTAGAATAAGTTTCTTAATTCAATGTCATACTTTCCTCATTTTGGATAATAATAATAGCACCTATTTTGTTGGCTTATTGTAAATATTAAATAAGTTAATACATGCTAAATATTTAGGAAGTGCCTGGCACAGAATAAGTCCTCAATAAACGTTAGCCCCTAACAATGTTCTATCCTCCATCATCCCCATATTTTACTTGATATGACTGTGTTCTTGAATTTTTAGTAATCTTAATTTAAAACTCTGGATTTCAGATTTCTTTCCCTTGTGTGATTTATTTCTAAGAGGATCCTCCCTTTTTTCTTTTCAGTGTTCAAGTTCCTTAAGTTGCATAGACTTATTATGATGGAGTAGAAGACAGAAAGGGAAACAAGTAAAACTTCCCTGAAAGCTACATTCTCAGACCCAACTTGTAGAATTATAATTTTGAGGATTCAATAGTGCCTGTTATATAACAGGGCCTCAGTATATGCCAAAACAAACAAATTTGCTTTCTTTTCTCATTGAACACAAAGTAGCTAATCCCAGAATGGGGAAAATTTTTTTTCTTCTCTTCCTTCTATCTTTCTATTTCTAGTCTGTTTCTCTATAACTCTCAAGAATGTTCCAAAAAGTCAAATGTAAGTGACTTGTCTCTCCAATTAGACTCAGAAACCTAATATCTTGTCCTATAACTCTTTGCATTATTCAGGTGTTTCATAGACTGTGGTGACTAATTCATTCATTCAGCTGTAGACAGAGATGGTCTCTCCCTACTTCTTAGAACGCATTCTTCCCCAGACTCCTAACCACCAAACTCTCCTATTAATACTATCCCTCCTACCTCCAGCCACTCCTTTTTCAATCTCTTTTTTTCTGGATTTTCCTCCTCTATTCAAACCCTAAGTGATGGCTTATCCAAGAGCTTGGTCTTTGTCACCCTTCTTGTCATATCCCTGCATGCTTCCAGGATGAGCACCTCTTCTCCCATGTTCCAAAGTCAGTCTACATCTCAGGACAGGCCTCTCCTTTGAGATCTGAACCTGTATTTCAATCACCCTCTCACCCTCCCTGTTTAGATAGCTAATATATATTTCAAGCTTAATACATCCAAAACAGAAATCTTGATTTCCTACTGTCACCGGCTCCTGTCCCAATCTTCTCCCCTCGGTGAATGGCAACACTGTTCTCCCAGTAGCTCAAATCCAAAACTTAGGCCTTCTCGCTGAGTTCTGCCTTACACACACTCTATATCCACATCAATCAGCAGGTTCTGTTACCTCCATCTTCAATATATTCCCAAACCCTAACTCTCCTCCCTGCCTCCTCTACCAACCTAGTCCAAGCCACTGTCATCTCTCACCTAAACTGTTGCAATGGCTTCCAAACTGGTCCTTGCTTCTACACTTCCTTCCCCCTCAATCCTAATCATCCATTCAATGCATCCAGCAAAGTGATATTTTTATAATGGAAATCAGATCAGGGCACATGCTCATTGAAAGAAATCAACTTTATCTCACATCTCTCCCCACTCTCCAGCCACACTGGCCCTCTCCCCAAGCTGACACCCACCTCACAAGGTTCTGGGTAGCCAGGGACATGGTCTGATATCAAAAGTACTTTAAAAGGCAGTCCCTTATTGGCAAGGTCCTTCCTGATTTCAGTGACAAAGCATCAGTGGAACCAATCCAGAAAAAGTGTTCTCATTGTTCAGGCCTTCTTTTTGTACAACCAAAAGACTTGCAGCTGATATTTATCTTTTTTTTCCAAGGCTCTGAGGTTAACAGCTTTATATATAAGGGTAGTCCTGATCATAAACCCCACTGCTTTTACACAAAACAGTAGAGTTAGCCTATCCTTTCTTGCCCTAACTCCTGGTGCTTGCCTCACTACTAATAAATTTCTTTTGTGGCATATTTTCTGGAATAAGTCACTTCTGTCTGCATTAAAAACCTGTTTAGGCAGATATCCTCTCTCCTCAATGATATTCTTAATGGTGCCTAGGAACTCATCTGCTGCCTCTTGCCAGGAAAAGCTGAATCTCCTGCTATTTTGACATTTTTTTAAGCCAAAACTCTTTCTAAAATTATGAAACCATTCTTTGCTGGCATTAAATTCTTCAGCTTTAGATCTTTCACCCTCCTTTTGCTTTAAGTTGTCATATAATGACTTTGCTTTTTCTTGAATCATGTTAGTCTAAACATATGCCTTTTTTCCTTTTTTTT
>VBSM01002121.1:31204624-31214896 GCA_008086735.1 Cheirogaleus medius | reverse complement strand
AAAAACAAGCACCACATGTACTCACCATCAAATTGGTATTAACTGATCAACATTACGTGCACATATAGTAGTAACATTCATCGGGTGTCGGGCTGGTGGGGGGAGGAGTAGGGGATGGGTATATACTCACCTAATGGGTGCGGTGCACACCATCTGGGGGATGGACATGCTTGAAGCTCTGACCTGGGGGCGGTAAAGGCAATATATGTAACCTAAACATTTGTACCCCCATAATATGTTGAAATTAAAAAAAAATAATAGAAGGCAGGTAACATATATTCATCTTCAACTGAAAAGGATGTTTGCTTCCTATTTTGGAGATATGGAACCACATAGAACTTCTTATTTCCTAAGGAACTATATTTACTTGAATAGAATTATTTGACTTATTTGTTCAGTCTCTACTTTTAGAAGATAGGTTGATTTTTAACTAAATCGATATTTTACAATCAGCGTAGAACCCAGAGTTAAATCAGCATTTTCCAGCCAATTCTGGAATGGACCTGGGGTTAGTCAAAGTTAAAGTGAAAAAGTAAGATGCATGCATGAAATAAATCATATACAATTTTAGAATAGCCATATCTACAGGTTTCCCAACCTGTAAACATAGCCAAGTTTCCTTTATCATAAGAAATGGTTCATTTCTTAAAAATACTTACAAATGTTATGATTTACCAATGTACAATTTAAGTCAACTGTAGCAATTCCTCCCCAAAAGTGTGCTGACTCATATCACTGGAAATCTATGTAAGTTCATTGGAATTTTTATTGTTAATAAAATATTTTACAAATTAAAAAAATAAATAAAGATATTTCACAAAAAATGCAAGATTTTCATGCCTGCTCGTGTAGCTTCAGCGATGGCTTCATGAATTTCCTTTTCTTTTTTTAAATGGTCCTTACAGTGGATTCATTTATTTTGAAATGGTGGGTAAATGCAGCTGCAGACCTCATTCTATGGTGTGTACCAAGCAATTCAACTTTTTCTTGTAATGTCATGACTTTTCTTTGCTTCTTGGGAGCACTTCCAGCATCACTAGTGGCACTTCGTATGGGTCCCATGGTGTTATTCAAGGTTTACAGTATTGCACTAAACACAAGAAAAATTACACGAGAACGGTGAAAATTACTCGAGAACTGTGAGAGATCACTTTTTACTGGGACACACAATTTACTGGAGAGATGAAGTGCTCACAGGAAAATGATGAGTGTCACATGGTGTTTTAAACCAATACTTGCAGCACTTGAGCTCACCACAATAGCAACAGAAGGTGGCTAAAAAATGATTACAGCACTACAGTATGTATTACAGTTAATTTTATGCGGTTATGATTTAATACTGTATCCTTACATTTGTTTGCATTTCTCTCCACTGCAAATGGCGCCACCTATGGTCTGCGTTTGCATACATAAGTTTTGCTAAATAAATTTTACCATAGTAAATGATAAAATAGATGAGTATCTACATATATTTTGTGCATTTGTGACATACCTTTTTCTTAACTTTTTTGGTATTTCTAGGCTATGTGGTTCATCTGTGAGTTTTTTCAAATTGTCACAAATCTCCCCCAAAAATTCCAGTGTATTTATTGAAGAAAAAAAAATCCATGCATAAGTGGACCCATGCAGTCCAAACCGATGTTGTTTAAGGATCAACTGTATACATGCACACATGCACACATGCATGTGCATGCACACACACATATCCTGTTGGTCCTGTTTCTCTGGAGAACCCTGACTAAAACAATGCGGGAATGCAGGATGCTATGGGTGTATTTACAGGGATCCTCCTAACTTAGTTTGGGGAGTCAGTGAGGCCCCTGCTAAGGAAACGACATTTAGGCCAAGAGTAGATGTCAAATAGGACCAGTGTAAGACTATTCCAGGAAAAGGAAACAGCATTCTCAGCGCCCTACAGGAAAAGAAGTGCAGCACTAAAAGAAGATAGCACTGGCTGGCTGATTGTCCCTGTATGAGAGGTACAACCTAGACACTTTATTTGGCAGGCCTCACACTATGAAAGTCAAGCATACTGTTTCACAACCCCTCTCAGCAGAGGTCGCAGTCAGCCTGATCCAAAGAAAAACACCATACATATTCATTCCTCCTGTTGGCAAAGTTCATGCCCTCCCTCTCTGCACAGAGATAGAATCAGTGAAGTCTGACACGACTCCAGGCTGCAGACACCCAAGAAAATAGCAAAGTCCTTATGAGGAGAGACCTAATTCAGCCTCAGAGTAGTCCAGTCAGCAGTCACTCTGCTCTGAAACCTGTCAGACTGCAGTGCTGCTCAAGGCTGTTGTTTTGACATTAGCTTGACACATTCACATGTCGCCCTCATTGTGTGAACTCCTACTCAGTGTTTTGTAATAACAGCAACGGCATCAATATTTAAAAACAATCAAATGTATGTTTGCTTTAAATAGGCAGTGGAACCACCATCACTTATGAAAAGTCTTCTATGTGTATTTGCCCATTATATATATTTTAAAATTAACCACTCATATTGGAAGTCTCTCTTCTGCGTCAGTTCACTATAAAGGGTCAGTAGCCCAGGATCCGGGGTTCTACTTTCTTCTTAAAAATAGCATAATCCAAGTTACCTTCCTACTTTCTATCCTGCTTCCATCTCCACTTGAAAGATGAAATAAGATGCTATAGGTATATACTAGTAGATAGTAGCAGGCGTCCCCACAGCCACGCATAAGGTACAAATACTGTAACAGACATTTCCTCCATAGAAGCAAACTGCTGAACTAATTCATTTTGTTTTCACTCTTCTATTTGGCAAGTGTAGATGAGAACTAACACCAGGTGCCTACGAAAGGCTGACAGGCCACCTGTGTCCTGCCACATATTTCCTTGTGCCTCTACCTTTCATTACAACAGTATCTTTCTTTTCGCCAGGAGACTGATGAGTGAGGACTTGTCTGGAAGTTGTCATGTAAATTACTCAGATCCCCAAGCTCACCAATACCATGTAGAACCAGTTTAACCCAGACAAGACTAGAAACTTAAATGAAACAGAGAAGTTAAAAAGAAATTCAGCTGAACAACCAGTCTTGCTGATTGCTTAGAAACAGTTTGGATCTTTGGATATAACTTTTAAACTAGAATATACTTGAGAAATAGGTATACTCCTGCCATTCATCCCAAAATGTTGGCTGAAGTCTGAAAGCCCTTCTAGAAGTCTCCAAAGGTATGATTTGGCTCTCGATACATTTTCAAACCTGGTAGACACTGGAAAGTTTTTCCAATCCTACACTCCTAAATTTTAGTGTTTCTCAAAAATTGAGTAAAAGCAGTAACAGCATCTGTGAGTTATATTTAGTATTTCGAATGCCTAATTAAAAACATACATCTAACTAAAATAAACATAAATATACACACCAAGTTTTCTTTCCTTTTGCTTTGCTTAATTTTTATGGCTTTATATCAAATCAATAGCATTGCTTATCATATGTCGTCAAAAACATTGATGTGCAGTTATCTCTAGCTTATCATAATAAACAAGGAAAACAAAGCAATTATTACTTGATAAATGCTATTTGGTAAATCAAATTGTTGAAGTGTGAGGTCTCCAAGGGGAGAAAACTAATTTTTAAGATGACCTTGTGATAACAAAGTGAAGAACCCTTACCCTAACTGGATTTATATCTCCAGCTACCTGCGCAATGTCCCTGGATTCACTTCATTGGCAACAACACAGGGTTAGGCCAAGCAACTCTGAGTGAGGCACATGCCAGGATGAACAAGTCCTTTCTGGCCCCCACTTCTCCACCTCCCTCTTCACCTCCTCTTCCCAAGTTCTCAACAAGGCTAAAGCAGAAGTGCCTTGGATATCAGAGGATTTTGGGGAATGGCCATGGCATTCTCTTCAGAGTCAAAATATAGGAATCTTTTGCAGCACCTCTCTGAAATATACCTTCAGACAGGACAAAATATATTGAGCCACAGGAATGAAAAGTGGAAATGTATGGCTATTCTTTGAGAGAGCACTGCTCATAATCAGCAAATGAGTAGTAATTATTCTCTGACTAGGGATTTTCATCTCAATTTTTCAAAGGAGGTCTTAATTCAGACTCATTGTTAGAAATGCCAAATACAAAGACTGACTTGCATGAACTTTTAATTTTCCTTTTAGTATTTGGTCTACTTTAGCTCTTGTTACCCACCACATTCCTGGCTTGTCTTAAATTTTGCTAATAATGAGAGTGATCAGGGCCATCTCAGAGTACGTCTGTTAAGTAGTCGAAGTGGGTTTTAATAGTCTCAACATTTTGCCTCTCCACCCCAGTCTTTTCTATCTCAGGTGATCCATATTCTCCAGGTCCTCTCCTTATCACCAGCCTGGCCCTAGAAAAATATCTTTAAAACACATTCATGTGAAGGTATAAGTTATTGGTATGACTTAATCGGTTTTTCATCCTAGGGTTACTCTTTTCTGGACTGGAGCCAGGATCCAGATGCCCCTAGTAAGTGGAACTGGATGCTCCTCTCTACTTCAACAACGTTCGTTTGCGTGAGTAATATTCATGCAAGCTTCGCAGAGGGTCCCTGGGGAAGAGTCAGATGAGGTCGATGCAGGGAATGTGTGGCTCTATCCTCATCTGCCTTTCTGCCATATACACACAAAACCCAGCCTTATGGACTGATTTTGAGCCCCTAAAAAAGAGGGGTTAATGTAAAAGACAAAGGGACTTGTATTTCTGAAAGACTGTGTCCTAGAGAACTGTTGTCCCGACTCTGCCACCAACTGCAGCCTGCACAATCAAGACAGCCCCTGGGGAGGGGAATTGTAGGCAGGGCAGGGCAGCATTCTTATAAGAGCCACCAGGACAGAGACAATGTTGAGGTCCTTTGCTAAGGAGACCAAAAGAGTACATGACATATATGAGATACCACCTGGTCTGAGGGTGCCAGAAAGAATTACAGAAGAGTTTGGGAATGAGGGTGAAGTGGGCATGGAGGTCTACTGAACCTCAGTTTATAATAAAATGATGCCCAGTGAGGTATCCCTCACAATTGTGTAAGTTAGAGGAAGTATTCAGGAGCCACACTGGCCCACCTTGCAGCTTAAATGCACCCACTGTGGGCCAAGACCTTTTTAGAAAACCTCCTTCACTAATTGTGCCCTCCAAATAAAGCATACTTTTAGTAGCATCATCACTGTCATCATTAGTTAGCATGCATAGTTTCATCCTCTTTTTCAATATTTTCTTTATATTTTTCAGCTACAAGATGATGTGGCAATAAGTACCTTTGAAATTGGCATATCACTTTCCTTCTGCAGCAATTTAGTTGCCTGTTACCATAGCTTGAATTTAAATAAAATAACTATGACTGTACATTGGCCCTGCCCATTAATGCCAAATGAATGCACTGCTATATCAGTAAATAGCAAATTCATTATGGAGTGTTACTCAGGCTCCTACAAATGAGCCACTTGAGTCAGATCATTCCTGAATCTCCGTGCCTGCCTTTACGTGTCATCTACCTAGGAAGGTGATGCTTTGAAATCGTGTTAAGAATTTTAATCACGGATATTCTGTGCACATTGTGTAGATAGGGAAGAAAAGGGGGCTCCTGCTTTCCCAGGCTCGTGTTCAACCCCCCTGCAGTTTTCCTCACCTTGGCTGATGTATTCAAGACTTCGATTCATTTTTCCATATTATAACTATCTCTTTCACAGCTGGGGTGAAGGAAATGAGTGAGAGTGTTAGATAGCTAGAGTGAAAGTCATAATTTAAGGATCAGAAACCTTTTAGAAGTGATGCACTGAGACTTGGGGTTCTTTTCTTCTGCCGTGTCCTAGAAGGGCTAGGCGGCTGCTACTGACCTCTTTGGTCCATCCTGCCAAGGAAACTCTGGCCATGTGCTCGCTAGCTTGGCTCTGCTAACATTGAGCTATTTACCCTGGCCTTATAGTTACCGTTAGTCATTTAAAAATTGTTGAGCACTAACAGAGATTATTTCATTTAATCCTTTCAGCAGCACTAAGAAATACAGGCACTATTATTAGCCCCTACTTTACACAGGAGGAAACGGGGGTGTGGAGAGTTTAAATAATGACCTCTATGGTCCCACTGGCAGTGAGCAGACTTTCAAACCCATGTCCATGAGCCTGCAAGCCCGAGTGCTTAGCACTGCACCGCTCAGCCGCCCAGCAGCCTTAGTGGGGAGTCACATCCAGGGTCTTCTCAGTCACCGGAGCAACGTGCTGATAGATTGTGCTGCAGAGATGACTCTCTTCCCAAAACTGGGGGCCTCTTTTGGATGTTTTCATTTTCAAAGTAGCAATCCAGGATTTATAGTTGGCCTGCATATTGGCTCCCAAAACTTGAAACTTCAGCTGGTATTCCTGAGATCCAGTACTTCTCAGTCTCTCAAGAGAGGTTGATATTAACTGTGTATTCCCTCTCCTTTCCTATGTGTTCTTCATGAAAACCTATGTGTTGTTATGGCCTTACAAAAGTAGAGACTTACAGGTCAAACCAAAAGGAAATTTAAAAATTATGATGACTGTCAAATATCTGCACTATTCTACTATTCCCTTTAGCTTCATCATACCCCTGTAAGGTGGGTACCATTAGTGTCTGTACCAATGATAACTCAAAGTCTAGTCCACATACTGGTACCAGTCCACACACTGCTACTGGTCTGCAATAATACTGTAGAAATTGAGAGTAAATGTTTAGAAACTTTAAAAGCAATTTGACAGAGTGATTTTACGTCTGTTGAATTTAAAATTTAAACATTCCTAGGAATTCATGTTTACTGTATTTTACAAAAGTATTACACTATGACAGACTGGAAATTACAAAACAAAAAAAAAATCTGGTCCTTCAACACAAGACAGTTTGAGAAATATTTAAATTTACTTTACAGCTGAGAGGAGCAAGGTTTAACTAGAGAGGCTAAGCAATTTGCCCAAAGACACACAGCTAAGGAAAGTGGACCTGTAATGACCTTCCCCTTAACCATGAGAATTGAAATTATAGAACTCTGCTGTGGGTTTCTTTCCTCGGATGCCTTCTTAGGGGTCTATGATATAAATCTTTAGGTTTTAACTTGGCTGATTTCAATAGCACAGAGCCAGGAGCTGGAGAGCCAGCAGCCCTTCTCATTATTTACGTTTCATAGCTCCTCCACTGGTCCCTTCCCGCCCTCCCGGCCTGTCGATCAGGTCCCATGCAGGCAGGCTGGTTTGGAGCATCAATCCCAAGCAATTTCAATTTACCTTGGGGTCTGGGGTCATCATGCTATGCAGCAATTCCAGTTTTACTTCTTGAATGGGATGATTTCTGGCAGTTGGATTCTGAAACCCAGACGTCAATTAAAGGATGCCAGAGGGAATCTCTGCAGGAGCTACATCAACATTTTACAGGACATGAGGCAGGGGCCTGCAGTGGAGACATCTCCCTGCCCCCCGCCTCACTGAGGGCAATTTACTGAGGGCACAACAACTTCTCCTAACTCAAAGGGATACAGTGCAGAGAGTCTGTGGCCTTTCTCAGAGCATTCAAGTTCCCATCTCACCCCTGCTTTGACATGGTACTTTGACAAAGCAAAGTACTACAATGGCCGATGTTATCAGATATAGGAAGATCTACTTTTTAAGACTTGGTAACTGTCCTCTTGAATTATAAGTCATTAGAGAAAATCTGCCAAGTCAACCAAGAGAAACTTTACCACCAACAGAAATCAAACTTGCAGCAGACCTGTCTATATTCAGAGCCCCTGCTCCCAAGCACTGGGCACCGCAGAGAGAACTGAGCTATCAAGGGATAAACACGCCTGTCTTCTTCCTACTCACGTACACAGGACTAATGCTGCATGCGCAAAGGCTGCCTTTTCTTTCTTTCTTTCTTTTTAGATAGGGGCAATAGATGAAACCAAAGAATAACTGGACCAATAGCTCCAAAACTGTTTCTGAGAGCCTCAGGGTTTCTGAGATGGTGTCATATAATCATGGGAGATGGAGAAGGAAAGAAAGGAACAGTGAAGACAGGGAAGGATGGGCCTCTCCCTTCCTTCTTTAACCATAGTAGTCCTGCTTTTATTCATTTCTCATTTTAGGTTTCTCTGTAAATATTCAATTTGAGGAAAAGATTCTACTCCTTTAATTTTTTTAGATAAGCTACTTATAGGTATCCCTCATTTTATTGCCCTTTTCTTTATTGAGCTTTGTAGATACTGCAATTTTTACAAATTGGAGGTCTGTGGCAACCTTACAGTGAGCAAGTCTATCGATGCCATTTTTCTAACAGCACATGCTCACTTCATGTTTCTGTGACACATTTTGGTAATTCTCACAATATTTCAAATTTTTCATTATCATTATGTCTGTTATGGTGATTGGTGACCTTAGATGTTACTATTGTAATTGTTTTGGGGCATCACGAACCATACCCATATAAGATCGTGAATGTAATCAATTAATATTGTGTGTGTTCTGACTGCTTCACCGACCAGCCATTTCTCCATGTCTCTCTCTCCTCAGGTTTCCCTATGCCCTGCAACACAACATATTTAAATTAGGCCAGGTAATAACCCTACAATGGCCTCTAAGTGTTTGAGTGAAAGGAAGAGTTTCATGTCTCTCACTTCAAATAAAAATCTAGAAATGATCAAGCTTAGCCAAAGAAGGCATGATGAAAGCTGAGACAAGCCAAAAGCTAGACGTCCTGCACCAAACAGTTAGCCAAGTTGTGAATGCAAAGGAAAAGTTCTTGAAGGAAATTAAAAGTGTCACTCCAATGAATACGCAAATGATAAGAAAGTGAAACAGCCTATTTTTTTTTTTTAGACAGAGTCTCACTCTCTTGCCCAGGCTAGAGTGAGTGCCGTGGCATCAGCCTAGCTCACAGCAACCTCAAACTCCTGGGCTCAAGCGATCCTCCTGCTTCAGCCTCCCAGGTAGCTAGGACTACAGGCATGCGCCACCATGCCCGGCTAATTTTTTCTATTTTTAGTAGAGATGGGGTCTCACTCTTGCTCAGGCTGCTCTCAAACTTCTGAGCTCAAGCAATCCTCCCACCTCAGCCTTCCAGGGTGCTAGGTTTACAGGCGTGAGCCACTGCGCCCAGCCCTATTTTTGATATAGAGAAAGTTTTAGTGATCTGGATAGAAGATCGAACCAGCCACAACATTTCCTGAAGCCAAACCTTAATCTAGAGCAAGGCCTTAACTTTCTTCAATTCTATGAAGGCTGAGAGAGGAGAGGAAAGTTAGAAGCTAGCAGAGGTTGGTTCATGAGGTTTTAAAAAAGAATCCATCTTCAAAATATAAAAGTGCAAGGTGAAGCAGTAAGTGCTAACATAGAAGCTGCAGCAAGTTATTCAGAGAATCTAGCTAAAATAATTGATGAAGGTGGCTACACTAAACAAAAGATTTTTAATGTAGAAAAAACAGCCTTCCATTGGAAGAAGATGCCACCTAGGACTTTCATAGCTAGAGAGAAGTCAATGCCTGGCTTCAAATCTTCAAAGGCCATGCTGACTGTCTTGCTAGGGGCTGATGCAGGTGGCTGAAGCCAATGCTTATTTTCTATTCTGAAAATCCTAGGGCCCTTAAGAATTATACTAAATCTACTCTGTCTGTTCTCTATCAATGGAACAACAAAGCCTGGAAGACATCACTTCTGTTTACAGCATGATTTGTTAAATATTGTAAACCCACTGTTGAGACCTACTGTTCAGAAAAAAAGATTCCTTTCAAAATATTACTGCACATGGACAGTGTACCTAATCACCCAAGAGCTCTGATGGAGATATACAAGGAGATTAATGTTATTTTCATGCCTGCTAACACAGCCTCCACTCTGCAGCCCATGGATCAAAGAGTAATTTTGACTTTCAAGTCTTATTACTTGAAAGTCTTAAGAAATACATTTTGTAAGGCTACCGCTGCCATAGATACTGATTCCTCTGAAGGATCTGAGCAAAGTAAACTGAAAACCTTCTGGAAAGTATTTACCATTCTAGATGCCATTAAGAACATTTGTGATTCATTGGAAGTGGTCAAAATATCAACATTAACAGTAGTTAGGAAGAAGTTGATTCCAACCCTCATGGACTTTCAGGAGTTCAAGACTTCAGGGGAGGAAGTAACTGCAGATGTGGTAGAAATGGCAGGATAACTAGAATTAGAAGTGGAGCCTGAATATGTGACAAAACTGTTACAATCTTATGATCAAGCTTGAACGGATGAGGAGTTGCTTCTTTTTTTTTTATTTCAGCATATTATGGGGGTACAAATATTACGATTATG
>VBSM01002121.1:31191585-31204524 GCA_008086735.1 Cheirogaleus medius | reverse complement strand
TGATTTTTGTTCTTTTGGGTATATGCCCAGTAATGGGATTGCTGGATCATATGGATGAACAAAGACAGTGGTTTCTTGAGATGAAATATACTCCTGGTGAAGATGTTCATAGCAGTAAACATTGTTGAAATGACAACACAGGATTTAGAATATTACACAAACTTCGTTGATAAAGTAGCAGCAGGACTTGAGAGAATTGACTCAAATTTTGAACAAAGTTCTATTATAGGCAAAATGCTATCAAACAGCATCCCATGCTACAGAGAAATCTTTCATGAAAGGAAGAGTCAATGATGTGACAAACTTCATTATTGTCTTATTTTAAGAAATTGCCATGGCCACCCCAACCTTCAGCAACCACCACCCTGATCCATCAGCAGCCATCACCATTAAGGCAAGACCCTCCACCAGCAAAAAGATTAAAACTCACTGAAGGCTCAGATAATTATTAGCATTTTTTAGCAATAACGTATTTTTAATTACGGTATGTACATTTTTTAGACATAATGCTATTGCATACTTAATAAACTACAGTATAGTGTAAACATAATTTTTATATGCATTGGGGAACCAAAAAATTGTGTGAGTTGCTTTAGCATAATATTTACTTTATTGTGGTGGCCTGGAACCTGAATCTGCAATATCTCTGAGGTATGCCCATATTTAACTATAGTTTTGCTCCTGAACATTTTAGTTTGAAATCAGCAAGTTATAAGCTTATTTTAGAATTGAACTGGGTTTAATTTTTTTTATTTTTGTAACTCCAAACTTTTATTTCTGAAATACTTGGCTGTAGAAATGAGTCAGACATCTCATTTTAACTGAGGCATTTTTGCCAAACAAATGAAAATATGAATATTCTCTCCTCTTGAAAGAGAGATGTTGCTACAGGGTCTGATTTTTTGTTGTTGTTGTTATCAGAATTTCTTGAAGACTTGTTAGGGAAAATTTAATAAGAGAAATGGAGAGGAGAGTAATGCCTTATAAATAAAATTTTTATTTGCATTTTACAAGATGCCCTTAAATATTTCACAACTGAAACTATAAGGTCTTGGTCTGTAGATAAGGAAAAACTTATAACCATGGAAGTGATGTTTCCTTGGGCTCTATAACAAAAGCCTTATGTTGATAACACTAGGAATTCTATGAAATCCATTCAGAGATACAAGTAGGACAAACTTACCTATGATGTTCTAGGTTTGCAATCCAGAAACCAACGAATTCGGGTGTGATGCACGATGCTCACAGATATTTGCCTTCTTGAAAAAGTCCTAAGTTGCAATTTGGAATTTGTCAGTTTTAAGATGCCAGTAGTAGTACCACACTAAAATTGTCATCGTATTTGTAGAACAATCTGGTCCCCATTAAAAGGTCATTATTCTAAGATTCTTTTCCATAATAATCATTAATTACTACTCAACATTCTTTATGCACATTATTTCTAATATTCATGGTGCTCTGGTAAGACAGGCATTATTACATTCACTTTACAAAGAAGGAAGTCAGTATTCTAAATTCAAATGACTTGCCTACAAACATTATAGCGAAATAAATGGCAGAAAATGGCTCCAATTTCTTCCTTCTAATAAATACCTCACAATGCATCCTATGAGAATGGAATCCATATATCTACCTTGAGGATAGGAAGGAGATATGAGTTAGCATCACTTTTATTGAGCACTTACTATATGCCAGGCACTCAGTAAAGCACTTTACACATACTACCCTTTTTAATCCTCACAATGCCACAAGGTAGATACTATAATTATCTCCATTTTACAGATAAGGAAACTAACTGAGGCTTAACTTGGTTAAGTAACCCAAGTCATGCATCTTGAAATATATGAAGCCAGACCTATAGCCCAGATCTGTCTAATTCCAAAACACAAACAAGACCAAATTTATACTTCCAAGAAATAATTCTTCTTGAGAGATCTCATGCTTTGTCTCTTGATGCTGCCATTGTTTAAAGCTTTTCTAGAGCTTACCTTTTGAAATTGCCTTCTTAGAATCAGTTTCTGAACCACACAGGAAAAATTATTTCCTAAACCTCACACTATAGCAGTACTGTACATTCCAGATGACTTTTCTAAAGAAAAAGTTAGATTTTAGATTAGATTTGTTTTTAGATTAGATTTTTCCAAAAATCAAATTTACTTCCAAAGGATAAAGATTTTACATCATTAAGATATCATTCATTTATGGGCATAATTTCTCCCTGTTGTTCAAAAAAAAAAAATCCCACAGCTCATGATTATCTCTCAGTCCCATTGTTCAATCAGCCCTCAACCCCATTCCCACACTGTCCCTGTCCTCCAGACATATTTTCTATGCCTCTCCTCATGTAATGATTCATTGACAAAAGTCAGACATCTCTGCATGAAAGGAACACGAACCTGAAGGAATGAATAGGGACAATGACTCTTCGGAAGAATTCTAATCACCCTGAATTCTCTCCATGACAGTTCAGAGTTTTTTCATTCCTTTTCCCACAAATGAAAAGTCTAACCTGGCAAAATGGTCCCACATTCCCCTGGAAATTACAGATCACTTTCAATATTAGCCTCCATTTGGTGGAAACCTTCTCAAAGGGGCAGATAAAGCCTGTGTACCGGTAGCCATTGAGCATTTTGATGAAAATTAATATAATTTTGAAATTCCAAATCACTCATAAGATATCACTTTTGAGCTAAAATCCTACTAAGTTGGGGAGAGATTGGCATTTAAACAGATGTCAGCAGTGTTTTGGGAAATGTAAATTGAGGTACAGATGGTGACTGCTAGGGAGTTAAGAGCATCTGTGTTCTATGAAAAAAAAAACTATATTTGTGAAAAAAATTTTAAATAATAACTGAAAATCCCAACTTGATTTTGAAAGAAGGCAAGAAAATATTCTCATTGGATGGCACTGTTTGATAAGTTTCTTATCAAATCAAAGATGACTTGAATTTCTGAGTCCTGGCTCGAAATTAGATTCAAGATGGGGAATTATATCCTATATCTCCAGGAAGCCAAAATTAGAACTTCTACTTCAAAAGAGCAACTAACTGAGGCTTAACCTGGTTAAGTAACCTGAATCATACATCTTGCAATATGTAGAGCCTAGATTTCTGAGTCTTCTATTTCAGCCAATTATGTAGCTCAATGTAAGCTCTAAGGAAAATATCAGTGGTTAAGAGCTGGGGCTCTGGAGAGAGGCTGAGTTCAAACTCCAGCACTGCCTCTTTGTAGCTGTGTGACCTTGGGATACATTGCTCCACTTCTCTAGGCTTCAGTTTCTCCATTTGTAAAATGAAGATAAAAATAATAGTACCTGCCCCCACAGGATTGTTGTTAGGATTAGAGCTACATGTGAAGTGCTTACAGCTTACGGTAAAACATCACTGATGGGCCTTCTTATTCCTGGCGATCTACATAGGAAGGGGTATCACTGACCTACTCTCACCCCAGGTCCCGCATCCCCAGCCCTGTCTAACCTAGCAGGAACAAGAACTTATAAATCTGCAGCTCGTGAACTGGTAAATCCATAGTTTGTACAGAACATCAGGCTCCAACAAAGGGCCTTTGTTCTCCTATCTAACAGGCCTGTAGACATTTGCCGTTAAAAAAATCAGCCACTCCAAACATGAACGCTTAAAAGTTGTTGGTTTGTTTGGGTTTTTTACTGTTGAATTTATTTATATTGTAGCCAAAAACACATAACATAAAATATGCCATCTTAACCATTTTTAACACTTGAGGTTTTAGGTTAGTCCCTTTGCGAAATGCAGAAATCTTTTCAGGTCACCGAAATAAGTCAGAAAGTACATTCCCATTAATGTGATTAGTGCTCTGGAAACCTGATGTGCTAAAACACTTTTCCACTAAAAGATCTAATATACAACCAGGAGAGGATTCAATCGACATCTCTCTATTCTGTGTATTTATTTGTTTGTTTGTTTGCCCTTAGGAATCTTATGCTCAGCTGCTCATACTAATCTAGTTTTTCAATGAGTTTTCCCCTTCAGGGAAAATCAAGAAACCAAAAGGTTAATCAATTCAGTCATATTAGGGAACCATGTAGGAACCATATAAGAATCCAGACTCCCAAGTCAGAGTTTAATGTGCTGTACACCTTGCCTGATTGGAATGAGTTTATGCATTAGAAACCATACACAAATGGATGCATTTAACTTCGTTCACAGCACACCCGCAAACTCATTTACCAGATCCATAAGCACTTGTAAACATTGCTAATGGAGTTTGCTAAATGAATATTATAAACGTAATCCAAATGAGCTCTCCATGGAAATTGCAAATCATATGAAAAATATAGTGCGTTTGGTTATAGCACATTTCAGGAACGGTATATTTTAGTTAATTGTGTTAGTATATTATACGGGGCTAAATGTCAGTGCTAGCACCTAGGAAAAAAATAGTTCTTTTCGCTTGCTTAATACTATTCAACCAAGAATACTGAATATTATATAATGCATCGATCAAAGGCTCTTTATTGCTAAAGCAGATCTTGCCAGTTCACACTGTATCCCTGAGAGGAAGCAAGGACCCATGAAAAACGATGTAAATTCGTTGCCCTGTTAAGATATCAACAGGATCACTGAAATAGTTTCCAAAATGGTCCTGGTAGCATGAAATAGTTACAATGACTTTCAAAAGAGCCTTATTCATACTGGAACTCAAATCAAAAGTTATTCTCTTTAATTAATAAGATGAAACTATAGAGGCAGTTTTAAATATATGGTAGTCTTTTTTTTCTTTTTCAAATGCTGTCATATTTTCAACTATGTGTTCTATAATTTAGAGTTACTTTATGTGAATGAAAATTCTGTATGAAAGTCATCTCTTGCCCAAAGTAGAAGCAAGCCATAATCTGAGACTTCCAAAGGTTTTCTTGTCTTGGCAATGACTTATTTCAGGCATTTGCAAACTAAAAATGCTATTCACAAATGGAAGTCTGATATTTACAGGACTTTAGTCCTCTCAAAATGTGAAGGTTTTTTTTGTTTTGTTTTACAGAGTGAGAGACTGAATATACAAATAGACAACGGCTGGACTATATATAAAAATAGAACTCTGACCCACAAGCTACAGAAACCAACCCATCATTAATAATAGCCAGCCTCCTATAAACAAACTTGTAGGAAATCATACTGCTAACTCTAGTAACAATCCAGGCATCCAAATAATGAACTCTGGAATGTTCAGACTAAAGTGGTCAGAACTTAGTCAGTAACTGACATCTCTAATTTTCATCCCTGCTCCCAATTTAGGATTAACCAGAGAAAGCTAAATATGCACCCCTGACCAATCACATAGGATGCCCCGCTTCTAGTTAGGTCACCTACAGCTTACCCAAGCCAATAGACCTCAAGCAGGGCACACCTGAAGCTTTCCCACTCCTTTGCCTGCCTTTGAGTCTCTGCCAAAACACAAGCGACAGTGGCTGACTCCCTTGCTATAGCAATCTCTGAATAAATGACTTTTGCTTGTTCTCATTTGGTATCTTTTTTTATTTCTACAAGAGCAACCCAGATGATGTTTTAGAGACAAAAACAAATGCTGAAATATATTTCATCTAGTTCATGGAAAAGACTTTTGGGGTTTATATTCTGGTAGACATTATCATTTGAAGAATTAAAGGTTCTATGTCTTTCTGGAAGAAACTATTCCCAAGATACAACTTGTCGTGTATATATTAACAAACAGAGTTCACAGGAAAACAAAAGTATGAGCCAAGCTGTCACAGACAATTATGAAACTGATTTCTTAGTAGCTATTATTTCTTGAGTCAGTACTCAGAGAAATGCAGCCCAACTTCATTATTGCTCTAGCTACCCAGTATTAGATTCAGCTCTTTCTGACCTCATCTTGGATGTTATTTCTTGGTTCCTTTTTCAAAGCAAATTCTAACAGTGAGGAGCTATGTGTGTACATACAAAGATAGTAATAGAAATAGAACAACCATCCCTTCACCAGTATATGACCTTTCTTTTGTTTTAGTTTCATGTCATTGTTTTATCTCTATCCCATTTTTTTAATTTATTTTCTTTTTTATTTCAGGATATTGTGAGGGTACAAACATTTTGGTTACATTTTATATCATTGCCTCTCCCTAGCGGGGATAGTGAGGTAACACAAGATCAGAAGAATAGGCTCCACTTGTACTCGCCATCAAACTGGTACTGACTGATTAACACAATGGTGCTCACATGGTAGTAATAGTCTCCAGGGCTAGTGGACTGGGGGGCTAGTGGGGGTAAACTCACAACTATAGGACATGGAGTGCATTGTGGGGGGGGAAGGGCAGGCCTCTATCTCTATCCTATTTTTATTCTCTGTTAACTTGGGTGGAGTTTCAGGCTAAATAGAGACTGGAAAAAAACCTACAACTTATCTTTGGTGGCTAAGGATGGAATGTGCTGAGTAAACAAATACTATAGTTGTTAAATTCATATACCTACCAAAAATTAATGCCCAAGTTTTATAAAAATAGGTCAAATTTTATTTATTCAGTTATTCTAAATAAAGTTTGTGCTTTTTGTTTGTTCATTTTTTCAGATTCTAAAAGTGTTTTAAGAATCATGCAGTGATCTAGCATTATCATTATGAATACCAATTATCATTAGATTCGGAGAAGCACAAACATGCATCAATTTGGCCCAGATAAAAAGGCTTTTCCAAGGAGAAGTTCCAAAAGATGCCACCAACTTCCACTATTTTCAACAGGACTCAAGACACTATTTGGGGATAAAAATGCCTTGATTACTCAAGTCTAGAGACTACAGTACAAAATGTGAGTGCTTATTTTCTCTTTAATGGGCATACCTCAGATGCTACTGAGAATAATAAATGCCTGTCTTTCACATTGCTACAGGATTTTTGCAACAAGAGATCTTTAAACATGACATAAAAATATCCCCTTCATAATGACGCTTATCTTATATTTTCAATTAATTTAGTTGTCTTTCAGTGCATTTTTCTGTTTTTGCCATTCTATTTTTAAGAGGTGACAAAAACTCAACATAATATTCTAGACAAGGATATGCTGTCAATTTATATAATGGCACCTTAATATTGTCCACATTATTCTCACTCCTCTTCCAGTGACTTATTTTTAGCACTGTTGCACATTGAGCAGAGCTCATGATCTTTTTCTCAGAAGGTTACGGCTAATTCAATACCCATCACTGTGTATGATTAGCTCAAATTGTTCTTCAGATGTGCATCACCTCACACTTGCCTGTTTCAAATTTCCTCTTCATCATATTGTCCAATTACCTGGTTTTGTTAAGTCTTGCTGGAGTCTCTTGTGGTCCTTATTGGACTGAAAATTTAGGATCATTGAATAATATCATTCCTTTATTCACCTCATCTTTTAAATGGTTAATAAATGTATTCAACAACAAAGATCTTCTCTGGTACAGATCTCCAGGGCATTCTGCTATTAAGCCCATTCTGCATCCACAACTGGACCCAACCCTCATTCTCTCAGGGCTCTTTCCCTGCCTTTTTAGTCCTTGATCTGTCTTTTACCTCTGTGGCTACAATAACAAAGTTTTCTTATCAGATTCTTGAAAGGTAATTTATCAAAATGTCTGTATGAGCCAAAAAAAACCCTCATATGCCCTCCTGGCAGTGTTCATGTGATCAAAATATTAAGTAGCAACCAGTGTACACAATACTGTAGCCTGAGTTAAGCTGACAAGTCATTTTGTATTCTGCTCCCCCTTTTCTTTCTTTCTTTCTTTTTCTTTCTTTCTTTCTTTCTTTCTTTCTTTCTTTCTTTCCTTTTTCTTCCTTTCTTTCTGTTATATGAATAAGATTCTCACATTCTTTTAGTTATTTATAAACCTTCTTGTTAAGGGTTTTATAGTGTTTGGACCTACCACCTGCCCACCCTACCTCCTTATCTGTTTAGAATAGTAATCAGATTGGACTTGAAACTCACATGACTTTGAGGTGGCTTATGATTTATATGAAGGGCATTATTTACTTTTTTCTATGGAAACTACACATCCTAAAGGAAAAAATTAAGTTTCAACATCATCCCAAGAAAAAGGAAGGTTTTACATTGTTGAATGATTCAACACACGGAGTCAATCCAGAGTTGATTCTTCTGAACATGGCCAAACAAAGGAATAAAATGTGTCTTAAATAGTTGATTATTCGTTCCCATGGCACAGTTTGACTTATATATAACTTTCTAGCAGGACATCCTTAACTGCAGGGGCTGCTCTGCATGTGTTTGACTCTGTATAGATGTAATCCTTAATTCAAGTTCAATGTTACAACCTCATCATCCTAACTACAAAGAATTTTGCACTCTAGCCGCACCTAATATAACCCCCTCCTGAGAACCCCTCACTCCAGATAAATTCTAGAATGCTCCTCGGAGCTCTAAGGTAATGGTACCTCATTTAATCACACAACTTCTAGTTTGAAATCACATAAAGAGTGGTAGAGTCTATTTATCTTTCAGATTCTAGCAACAGTTAAAAGAACCAAGAGGAGGAAGCAGTTATCTGGACAGGGCACCCATATCAGAACATGAATTACCCTTTCAAAGATCCTAAAATGACTAATGATAAACCATGTAATGGCACAAACTCTCTCCTCACCGAGAAAATTCTTTGCTTCCTCAGTTTGTCACCCTGTGGAATAAACATGAGGGAGCAATGGAAGGCTACTTTAGCCCTTTTAAATTAGGAAAATAATGCAGGGCATGAAATAATAATGATGCTTCATTGGGAAAGTTATATTCCATGGTTCTACAATCCCCTTCCACACCTAAGATTGAGAATTCAGTTTCACACTCAGATATCTAATTTGTAGATTCAGGCTACTGTGTGCTTGCTGTTTCAAAGCTGTAGTACGTTGTGAAGTCTTGATATCTAGCACATTTCTGGATGGTTTTGGAGAAATGGCCGTTTAGCACTAGCATTGTCACTACCAGCATTAATCAAGTACTTGGGGGTTGTGCAGAAGGGGGAGAAAATCAAATCAAGCCAAGACAGCCAACCCCGAAAAGAAGGTGAACGTCTCAGAGGCAGATAATAGCTTGAGGGAAGATACCATGTCTTCACTGACTTCCTTCACTGCCCTGCGATTGCAGGCATTTGGTTCACCAAACAGCTGCTTTATTAGACTTAGATAGGCCTGTGTCCTTGCATAGACACTCAATTATTCATTTAACAAAAATTATTAACTGTCACTATATGACACTACTCATGATACACAAGAGTATAAAAGTGAAAACAACAAGTGTCAAGACTTTATAAAGTTCTAACCGCAGGGCTCCACCTTGTCTGGGTTTCTTCACCCTAATTTTGTTTTGGTATTTTATGGTTTCCAGATATCCTGAAGATTGTTACCATACAGAGAACAGCAGGCAAATATTTTATTTTCTCTTGTTGGATTTTCCCTTGCCTTTTCCACTTCTTCTATAGAGCATGTAGTCATGCTAACTGAAGCACCAGAATGTAAAATTCAGTGACATGGAGAACAAATTTTGGGTTTGACTGAACCCCTAAGGCTTGAACAGTCATTGAAGATATTGACACAAAGACCTGGCTGACGCCACCCATTCTTGGCATCAGGATCTGTGAAATAATCAGTTCTACTAAATTTCTATTTTTCAAATCTACTTAGAGCAATGAAAGTGTTTCATCATTAGTAAATTATTCTTTTAATTATAAAGGCCTATTGAGTTTCAGGTATCATCTCAAAGAGATGAAGGGAAAAGGAAAAGAAGTAAACTTCTAAGTTAATATTTTCCATGTTCCTGGGGTGCCAGAAAGGAGGAGGTGAATTCATTTTTGCTATGTGATGATATATTTTAGCAGAAATCCTTCATTTTTGTCTTTAATTTGAATTGACAGCATTAAAAATAGCCTGGATTCTGGCTTCCTACTAAGCTATTTCTTTTTGTGAGACTTATGTTGTCATATTAAGGCCCTTTAATTTTTTTTTCTGATTTCTCAATCTCTGCTATTTAGGTAATAATAGAATCCACACCATTTATTACTATCTATAATAAATGATTTGATTATATTTTGTCATATTGATATATGAAACGATAGTATTTTAATTGTTATGAAAAATGTTTCCAATGTTTTCCAAATATTAAAATATATCACTGCCCCCAAAGTCTTAACTAAAATTGTTCTTTATACTGAAACCACTATTTTCTCCTTGATATTCACTCTCTCAAAGGCCAAGAGTTCACAAATTATGCTTCCCCCAGTTATCTCTTTACTAATCTGTGGTCATTTTTATCATCTTCTCTCTCTTAAAAATTTAGCTGGTTGAGTTTTTTAAAACCCTTTCCAACTCAAGAGTACCTCTCATCTCTCCACATCCATGCCAACATTTGTTGTTTTGAGACTTTTTGATAAAAGCCATTCTCACTGGAGTTAAATGATATCTCATTGTGGCTTTGATTTGCATTTCTCTGATAATTAGAGATGTTAAGCATTTTTCCATATGTTTGTTGGCCATTAGTCTATCTTCTTTTGAAAATTACTGGTGGGACTACAAACTAGTACAATCTCTATGGAAACTGGTATGGAGATATCTCAAAGAATTAAAAGTAGAACTACCATTTGATCCAGCAATCCCACTACTGGGCATCTACCCAAAGAAAAAAAAGACATTCTATAAAAAAGACATCTGCACTCAAATGTTTATAGCAACACAATTCACAATTGCAAAGATGTGCAGACAACCCAAATGCCCATCAATCCATGAATGGATTAATAAAATGTGGTATATGTATACTATGGAGTACTACTCATCCATTAAAAAAAAAAATGGTGAACTAATACCTCTTGTATTATCCTGAATGGAGCTGAAGCCCATTTTTCTAAGTGAAGAATCATAAGAATGGAAAAACAAACACCACATGTACTCACCATTAAATTGGTACTAAACAATCAACACTTATGTGCATATATGGGAAGTAACATAGGGTGTCGGGCAGGTGGGAGGGGGAAGGAGAGGATGGGTAAATTCACACCAAATGGATGTGGTGAACACTGGGGGATGGGCACACTTGTAGCTTTGACTTGGGTGGTACAAAGGCAACTTATGTAACCAAAGCATTTGTACCCTTGTAATACTCTGAAATAAAAAATAAAAGAAAGAATACCAGGCCACACTGAATGAGCTAAACACTAAATAGTTAAGCAGCAAAAATTAGTGATGCTATGTACAAAAACAATAAAAGTAACTGCATAAAAAAGTGGGTTGTTAAATGATCCCACTCTAAATAACCCTACTGTCTAAAGTTGCAAGTAAATAAGACTATTTGCCATGTTTTCCTTTATTCCTAACACTGTCCAGAATTAGTAAATTGTCCTGTTTTAAAGTTGGGTCACTTATGACAAAAGACAAAGATCTCAATGCTGGATTGATGGTGAGCACATGAAATAAGGGGCTGGTTGATACCTGGTAAAGACTATGTGAGCTAAGCCATCAGGTTACTTTATTTCAAAGCCCACCCCCCAACCCCTAGTATCTGGTCTATCCTAAAAAATAGACTAACTAAATAAAAATTTTTAGAACAAAAGTTGTATAAAATATACACAGAATGTGAATCAGTTTGACTAGGGAGAAACAATACTGACATTCAGCCCCTCAGCCCAGGCACACATCCACAGAGCTAGAATCTTTTGAGCTCATTTTTTAATGAATGTAAGAGTTGTTTATTAAAGCTCAAATAGATCATCAAATATTGATTGTCTTTCAGATTTGGGGGAACTAATTTCTAACATGTTCTTCTCTTGAATTATTGTGCTTTTAAATTAAAACAGACAAATTCAGTACAATGTAAGCTGGTTCTGTGGAGGTTATCTCAAAGCTCTGGAATTCTTGCGCGGCTTGCTTTGGCTACAAAAGTCGTGACCCAGTGCCCTGATTTTGGTCATCATTTCACAAAAAGCCAATTTAGTTACCTAATTAAAAAAAATATTCAAGTACAGAGTCTGAATAGTAAATATTTCTATTCGAAGTGTGAACACAAACATGTTTTCTTAACAGTTTATCCACTGGGAAATATTTTTAGAGATGGGTGATGCTGCTCTTGCTCTAAGTGCTCCGAGAGCAAAAATGTGTGTGATTTCTTTCAAAATTCAAGAAAGAGCATTAATTGAAAAACCAGGTGCCAAGAACCTAACAAAATTAAACTGTGCTTCCGGTGTACTTTGTTTCCTGTACTTTATCCTCCAAGAACTGTTCTGGCCTAGGCTGAGTCCCTCAGACGGGCTCTGCTGTCTGTTGCATTTATTACATGTTACACCACAGATAAGCCCAGATCATTGTCCACATAAGCCCAGAGCTATTTTAATTGAAAAAAAAAAAAAGAACATTCACACATTGCAAATTAAGACTTTAAAAGTCACAAAGTAGTAATAGCAAAAGAAGTATCATTTCTTTCTGTTGCTGAATTCCAGGTGAAATAGATTATTATGCTTTGTTGGTGCATTCTGACTTGGAAGGTGAAAATGTCAGAAATGTAAACATCTAAGAAGTGCCCATTTAAAATGACAAGTTTGGAGAAAACTAGCCAGAGCAGTTAAAAAAGTATAAAAGTAGGGGGTCTATCATTTCATAAAAAAACTATAAAGGAATCTAAAATGTGAATGAGAAAATCTTTAATGAAATAAAGAAATGTACCTCATTAGCTATAAAACCAAAATAAGCTCTCAAATTCTAAATACAATTTCGATGACAGGATTAGGGTTTGGGGAGCATGCTAAACTGGGCCTCAAACACACATCTGGGCAGACAAAACAGAGAGGAGACACACAGCAGTGAAGTGAGTCACGATGGCTATCTTAATGATAGCCGGCCAGGCAGGGTGGTTCACGCCTATAATCCTAGCACTCTGAGGCCGAAGCAGGTGGATCGTTTGAGCTCAGGAGTTCGAGACCAGCCTGAGCA
>VBSM01002121.1:31171789-31191485 GCA_008086735.1 Cheirogaleus medius | reverse complement strand
CCTCCCCAATTGCAAGAAAGAAAAAAGACAAAGAAAGAAAAAAAGAAAGAATACTGATAACCAAAATTTTTTTCTCAAATAAGTTTAAGTAATTTTAAGGACTGTGTCACTCTCACAATCTTGCTATAATCAAGAGAATATAGAAATTCCAAATATTTTCACTGTCGTTCCAGTTGATGTCATTAAACCCTTCCACAGCTCTCCAGGGTAGGGACTGTTTTATACAGTAGCTATCCTGCCCAAGGCTTGTCAGAAACAGATCCAGGGCCAGGCCCTATTTGCTTTTTTCTGCTATGACTTACATTACACTTCAGGTGATAAGTGCCTGAAGCAATTGGCTTCTCAAGCTTCAGGAGAAACAGAAGAAAACGTTAGTGAGAAAATTTGCACATACTGTTGCAGGATAGTAAAAGTGAGAACACTAAATGTGTGTGTATTTATCAGAGTTTATCAAACCGGAATCCACTAACTTATTTATCATTTGATTCTGCGTGGACAGTATATTTTGCCTAATTGTAACATTAAACCCAATCCGGCTACCTACATAATACCAAACAGACACCAGATCAATGAAATGAATTCAAATAACAATCCATTCTAATCCTCCCTGGGTGTGTGATGGATTTAGAGAAAGGCAGGGCCACTTCAAGACTGTTTTCACCACCTGAAGCCTGGATACCGATGACTCATGATACCAGCAAGGAATGCAGCATTGTTTGGGGAAGAACACATTTGGATAGTTCCAGCATCTTTAAAACATGCCATTTTGCTGATAGGTGATAGGTATCTGAAAGTTGAGCAAAGTGTTGTATCAGGAGAATGAACTCACTTGCCTTATGTATTGGACTCGATATGGTCTTTATTGAGCCCTTGTAATTTTTTCCCTTTTTAAAATTTTTTCATTTTTAATTATTATGGGTACATAATAGTTGTATATACTTATAGGGTACAGTGATGTTTTAATACAAGTGTACAATATGTAATAATCAAATCAGGGTAATTGTGGCATACGTCACCTGAAGCATTTATCATTTCTTTGTGTTAGGAACGTGAGCCCTTGTAATTTAATCAATTTTCTTTTTGAACATGTTAAGTAATAAATGTTTTGCAAATTAATCCTTTTTTCCCTAAAAAGTCAGAGCTAGTATTCAGACAGTACACACCAGTATAGTCACATCAGTTGTTCACAGCTGTTATCCATTCTGATTAGTCAAAATCAGAGCCTGAGCTCAGGAGTGGTGGATTTTCTCAATATCATCCCTCCCTACCAAAAGTCATTACCTATACTCACTTTTCTATTATTTGTGCTCATTGTTGGACTAGATGGATCTGATAGGAAAGCCAGAATTTATCTTTAACTGTGTGGACTTTAATCACAGCACCTAACTAGTTGTGTGACTAATTAATTTCCTCATCTGTAAAATGTAGATGATAATACATGTCATTATCATATATATATAATAGGTTTATTGAGAAAATGAAATTGATTCATGGAAAGTGCTTTGATCAGTGCTGGCTCATGGTAATGTACTCCACTAGTGGTAACTATCATTATTAGGCATTTAAAGTCCAAACCTCTAGCTGCCTACATTCTTCCCACTTTCAACATTTCCCTACTGATAAAATAAAGGAAGGGAGGGTGTAAGATTAATTTCATAATTATTGTAAATTATCTGACATAGAAAAAGAAAACAGAAAAATATAATTTTAAGACAACCTCGTGGGGCTCAGGCCAGACTTCCTGTGAAGATACCCCTTTCCTAGAGGGAAGGTACAGACATCAAAGGATTTCAAACATGCATCATGTATAATATGCTTTCAAATTATTTCATGCTAATAGAATTGATTTGAATTTTGTGGGAAAGCCCTTTGATCTTTCATTTACTTAGTTTTTGTATAACACAAGTGTTTGTAGAAATTTGTGAGCTAGTTTCTTCCTTATTGTGATATATGTCCATCTGGGCTAAATGTTAACTAACATTTATTGAATACTTATAAAGTATCAGGTACTATTCTAAGTGCTTCATGTATATTAACTCTCTTAATTCTTCCAACAAATCTATAAGTTATAAGTACTATTATAATTCCAACTTTGCAGAAGACTAAACTAATCCATAGAAATATCTTAAAATTTATCATAGATTATACACTTAGCAATGATGGATCTGAGATTTGACCTGAACCATCTGGCCATAGAAACTCTTGCTATCAGCCATTCTACTATACAGCTTCTCTTTGAGATATAATATATGTATAATTTCCTCACCTCTCTTACAGGTGTGATTATTATTTCAAGGGTAAAATAACAATTGAATTAACAATTGAAACCAAATGCACATCTACCATTTGCCACTTCCTGCATATGTTGCTCCAGGCATAAGTTTTGAATTCAACTGACTACAAAGGTCCTTGAAATGAATTTTGGAAATAAGAAAGTTGACCAAATAAATTCAAGAGACAACATACTCAAAAAGGAATGGACCTTGCTCAAGCAAGGTGTGCTTTCTTGGTTTACTGATGATATCCCAAAAAGGAATTAAAAATTATATTTGGATCCACCTATTTCAGGTAATTCTCTATACCAATATCTCATAGTTTTATTTTTAAAATAATATTAGTTTAGAATAGAAAAATAATCTATGATCATCATGGAAAAATAGGAAATACAAAAAAGCACAAAGGAGAAACTGAAAATTACCCCTTATCCTACCTCCCCAAAATGATCATTCTTTATAATTTAGTTGAGTTCTTTTAACTTACAGTTTTCTAGGAAAAAAAATATTATTTAAGAATATCATTAATAATTATATAATAATATTTTAAATTATTGATAATCTTAACATTTTTATTATACATTGTTATAATTATAATATTTGAATTCACAGTAATAAGTTAACCACATAAGGTTTAAGAAACAATGAGTGGGTCCATAAATACACATATACAATAAAATATAAATAACATATAGGCATACTAAGAATATAGTCTTCAGAGTCATGAGTTCAAAAAGCTGGCTATATGATCTGTCAAACTGTAAGACTTTGGTAAAGTTAAGTAAGTTCTGCATTCCTTAGTTTCCTTGTCTATAAAGTGGGAATGATCATTTGTATGTTGTAGGCCTTTAGGGAGGAATAGAAGAAGAAATGTATAAAAAACTCTTAGAGCCATTCCTGCCACATCAGGGGCACTTAATGAAGTTTAATTCTCCCCTTTTCCTCCTCACTATGCTGTTAGGTAAGGAGCACATTCATGTCTTCAAAAGAAGCTGACATTTGTTTGCTTATTTTTTTATTTATGTAGCTAGAAGTAGTGAGTTCAGTGAATATTGAACTCAATTCAAGCATGGGTCGTCTCTATCAAAGATTTATTTACGCTAACTTTGCTTCATTTCACAATCATTTATAATGTGTCATGAGATGACAGTATGCATTTAAACTTGAATAACTCTCAAGTATGTAACTGATGACTTTGGCTTTAATTACAATTATTGATCTAAGGCTTCTGTGTAAAATCCAGCAACAGTTATTAGCTCTTTGCTGAGCATGTCAGCTGGTTAGAATGAAGAAATTAAATAATTAGGGAAAATAATTTTTTTCTTCAAAATCTCAGGTGGGCTGCAATCCAATTTAAGATAGGATTAATTTGATTCACAGATCATATAATGGACAGCTATGGTTTTTTTAAAAAAAAAAAATGCCAGGAATGACTAGTTAGTGTCTATCGTGACCCTGCATTAAACATATTCTCTGACCTCTTAGTTCTGTGAAGACTGAGACAGAGAGGACTCTGTTCCATACTGACCGGTGTCTGGGCAATTTTTGTGTCAGAGCTGACTCCCTGATTGCAAAGTTCTCAAGCTCTCTGACTGAAATTACTCAAATTTTGTATTATAAGAGCTTTCTACAACTACATAGATTTGGTCAGCCTGTTCCTATCGTTCTGTTTCTGATCCTGTTTGTTATTATACAAATCCTTGTAACACAGGAACTTATAGAGGCATGACACTCTTTGAGTATAAACTTACCCTATTAATTTTACATACAAAATAGCTCCTTTTGCCAGTGAAGGGGATCTGTAAGTGCTACTATGAGAAAAATGTATTATTTTCCCTGTCTTTAAATGGGGAAAGAACGAGTACCAAGCTGTTTGCTGGAAGATTCTTCTCTGTTACTCAACTCTCCTTTAGAATTATTTCTTTTTTGCTCCTATCAAATATCTCCCTTCGCCCCCAGTTTCAGCAACTAGGGTTGAATCTTATTCTTTTGCTGGCTCATGTGAGTTTACTGTTTAAGATATGTATATGTATGTATATATATACACACATATATAATATACATATTTTAAATATACATATGTGTGTGTATATATATTTATTATTTGTTGGGTATGTGTTACAGTAATTTTTCCATAGCATACAATAATATTTGCAGGAATTCAATCTAAATGATGGCAAAATTGGCTTTCTAATTAAGTCGCTGTGTGTTGTTGCTCAGCAGCTCTGCTCTCATATGAATCCCTTCCTCTCCTCAGTCCCACGCACCATCCATAGCTTGTTCCCTTCCTTCCCACTGTGCCATCTTCCATCAACCAGAGCAGTCAAATCAACCCTTAGAGTGTTCTTAAAAGCACCATATGCCCAACAGAAGAGCACTTGAATTACTCTGTATACCAGAACCTGCTGTACATCACAACAGATTATTAACAGAGACCAAAAACTGGGACACTGTGTGGTCTTACAACCTATCAGAAACTACCACTGAGAGCACTCCTTGGACCATTTATTGTATCTCCCAGAATCTCATTTCTACCAACTAAATTAGTCAGATACTTACAGGCTACTTGGACGCAAATGACTTCTGACCTAAAGCTTAGCCATCCTGCCTCTTTCTTTCTAGGCACCATATATTTTTTAAAAGAGAGAGTACTCCTTAGCAAGCTTCTCCATAATGAAGAAAAAAAGAAAAAAACAAAAGCAAAGAAACTTTTCTAAGTAATTTACTTGAGTGCCTTTCTTTGTGGAGTTTCCCCATACAGAAAGGGGGAACGTGACATGATCAAGATAATTAATTTAAGAATTTAAACAAATAACATGTAAATTATTTTTTCTTTTCTCTTTTAATACATAAATACTCTTGATAGGCTTTTTTTTTTTTTTTTGGTTCTGTGATTTGCCTTTTATATTCAGGGCCAAGTCCTGCCTTGTGAAAATTTTTCAGATTGCCTCCCTTGTTCTATTTAACTTTCCCAGGCTTAAAAACTTAATCTTTTTTCATGGGGGCCCAATAGCCTAAAGAAGGCTGTATTCCATTCTCATACCAAATAGTTTAGGGTCACAAAAACTAGGTAACGTCCCTCTACCTTTACCTGCCTCCAGAAGGAAGCCACTTTGAAAGAATATAGGAAGGACAAGCCATTCCTAATGTGCTTGCTCTACAAAGCAAAGCACATCATAAAGTGATATTAGATGGTAGAACCTACTAAAATGCAGCGGGGTCTTATGAGATGTGGCAGGTAAGAGGGAACCATAGGAGCTTTACATGTTGACACCAAAGGGAGAAGGCAGGATAGGAGATGTTCACTTAAAGCAGCCTTGGAAGAAGTGGTTGCATATGGACATAAACATGGGGTGAGCTTACTACCATGAGAGCAACTACAGAAAATTATAATTTAATGCCCATGCTGTTTATAACATATTTTCCTAAAAAATATATATATCCATAAGAATAACTAGTTGATCTGAAATGGCTATTAAAGTACAGTATCTAAAATAGCCATTATACTGTAAAATAGAATAAAACTCATATCAAAGTTGCAAAAGTCATACAACTATCCCTATGCAAGTTATATAAAATTGCAAAGATGAAATTAAATTCCTAATATTTAGTATATACTAAATTCTTAATATTTAGTATATATATTATATTACTATGAGTATTTGTTTTCAGGCATTTCATATTTGCTAGATGCCTGAAAGACATAGTTACAAATTATTAGTACTAATATTCCACTAAGAAGAAGAATAGTGATCTTTAGTGTAGTAGAAAACAATTCTATTAAGAGTTTGAAGGCCTGAGTTTGTGTTCCACCATGCTCCATGACTGAAACTTTTAACCACTTTGTTCCTTCCACATGTGCTTATAGGGATGCCTTGAGAATTAAGTGCTCTGTGGGGTACCATACAAACGAGAGATATTAGTACATAAAAGTTTGAGTACTAAAGAAAAGTTAAACTGGATGGATCTAATCGATTGCAGAGTTAAAATACTTTCAGTGCTGTGCTTGTACACTTTTGCTTACCACTGAATTGATTTCCTTCTCAGAAGAATATAGATGTGGCTGTCAACTTCAGATTAAGAGCACATTTTATGCCTAGATCTATAATATTTGAATAATATATTCATATATATTTCCTCATTTTGCATTTTATTTTAGCTCTGTATAAAGTGACATTAATTGAATGCTAGCATAGTTGAGTTGCCATATGAACATACAGAGCTAGTCCCTATTAATTCAGGTAAGAAACAGATTAAAGAAAGGAAGTACCTTATGAGAGAGAAAGGCAAGGTCAGCAGATGCAAAGATGTAAGTAAAATGGCAGCATCAAGTTGCTCAAGAACTAAAATTAAGTTTCTGAGCAAAATGAATTGCTGAGGAGAAAGGAGATATTAAAGATAAGAAGCTAGAATTATCATTCCTGCAAGTAGAAGTTAGGGATCAAATCTCCTAGAGTCTTGGGATATCTTCTAAGAAAAGCCAGTTCCTTCAATCTTTCTCTTATTCTGCATGCAAGTTCTGCATCTCCCTAGAGTATGGCTCCAATAAGGTTAGACAGAGCGAAGAAGCTTTGCCATGCATATACCTTCAGGACACATTCTGACTTCATTGTGCTTTTCTGTGCTGATAACTACATCTTTCAGGCTTCCTTGAAGCCAGAATTCTGGATGCAAATTAGGTTTCCCCAACTAAATTTGAGCAAGGGCAATGTAGCATGAGGCTTTCTGTTTTGTGTCCTGAGTCTAGTTTCCAGTTTTCTAGGTGTCAAGAGGCAGATGCATTCACAGTAGCAGCAGCCATATTCTGTGACCCACTGTTCAGTCAACAGCTTCCTGGGTGTCAAGAGTCAGGGACGATAGTGGCAGCTTCCTGATCCCGGCTCTCTGATCCCTGGATTGCAATTACAGCCATGTGTTCTGGAACTACAGAATTTTCAGTTGTAGCCTCCTGATTCCTTCCATTCCTGCAGCAGCTAACAGTTCCCCTGGGGTCTCAGTTCTGCCGTGTTCTAGCAGTCATTCCTGAAGATTGGGCCTGAGGCCTGCTCCTCCAGTTCTTCTAGCAATTTTATAAGCACTTAATTCCTGTGTTACAACCCTTTCTGCCAAAAATATCTAAAGCAGATTCTATTTTGTGAACTAAACCCTGATAATGAAGGTTTCAACTCAAATGCCTACTTCGACTAATTGGCAATGACTGCCTAGAGCAGTGTGTTAAGAAGAACATTGAGACTGAGTCCAAACTCAGTGGAAAAGGTGTTCTACGCCTGGCATGGGAGAGGGGGTCATTCTATGCTTGCCACCCTATAATACATCAGCTGCACCTAACAAGTCGCCATTGGTATGTATGAATAAATACAAAATTTGAAAGGATAGATAAAATTTCAAAATTCAGTCCTATTCAAGCAGAGATAGAGTGAAAATGAACTAGGCAGACCAAAATTAAACAAAGATTGCGTGGAGGGAAATGTTAGATTTATTCACAGGAATGCTAATTGAACCATATGTGAGTTACAATTTATCATACTCGAAATAGCAAAAGTTACTTCAATACAATCCCACTAGTCTAAACTCAATCTTCAAAGATAAAATAGCCTGGCCATTTTGTTCTCTGAACTTGCTGAGTTGAACACTGCTGGAAATGATTTTAAAGGATTAATTTTAAAGAAACTTCAAATCAAAAATCAAACCATTAGAAAAGAATATAACAACAACCAAAAAAACTCTCTGTTCCTGTTCCTTTATAACTATTTACCCTGGTAAGGTAGGTTGGTGAGGGGTTTTTTTTTCCCCCATTCTGAAAGGCAATCATTTTTTTTCCTGAGAGTGTTAATACTTCAGTCATTTAAGCTTCCTAATTTGATGCTTTTTGGTTAAGAAGGAAACCTTAAATGAGGAAAGGAAATGCTGAGAGGAAATTACTTGAACAGAACTTAATAGTTTTGTGATATGAAGCTGTGATCACATTTTTTTCACAGTATGAGTCAGTCATATAAATGTTTGGTTTACTTAGTTTCTTAATTTGATATGGAACTAAACTGGGCAAAACTTGTCAGCAAAATGCTATTGTTCATGAGTTAAACTACACTGATTTCATTATAATACGGTATTCCATATTTGTGAGGGAAACTGGTTTAAGTGGGCTTTTGGTCAGCATAAAGCTCATTTTTAAAAGTATGTTTTTAAATGAATTACTGGTCCATGCTATAATTTCAATAAACCTGCCTCCTACATAGGGATTTGAAGATCATGGTTATAGTTACTATTAGTGTCAACACAATGTAAGTAGGGTTCATTATGAAATTCACTGGGGATTTCTAAAGTGATTACATTCTCTTTGTAATCCACAAAAAGGAACTCTTCAAAAGATAACAATTCAATGAGATGAGATAGGAACCATCTGGTTCACTTGTAAATCATATCCTCATTTTTTGTAGTATGGCATTGCTGTTCTGTCCTATTAGCACCAGAAAATGAAATTCAGGAATGTTGGTTTTTATTTTTTGTCCTTATAAAAATGGAAAGTGGGTTGAACATCAGCTGTTAGGGTAGTTTGCTACCTACTCTCTGGCAGAGAGCCCCATCAAACCCAGAGAAACCCCAAACTACCTTTCTTTATGCAATCAAGTATGTTCCCTAATGTTTTCATGTTATGAGCAAATACCCAATACTAATTTTTTATTTTATTTTATTTTTTTAACTGACATATAATAATTGTAGATATTCATGGGGTACACAGTGATGTTTTGATACATATAATGTATACAATCATATCAGGGTAATTAGTTTATCAAATCATCTCAAATATAATTTCTTTGTGTTGGGAATATTCAATATCCTCCTTCTGGCTATTTGAAACTGTAGACTATATTATGGTTAACGATAGTGGTGGTATAGAACACTGGAACTTATTCCTCCTATCTAGCTGTAATTTTGTATCTTTTAACAAATCTCTCCCTAGCCCTCCCTTCCTACTATTCTTCCCAACCTCTAGTGTCTTCTGTTCCTTTTTTGTTATTTTAAACCAATCTTTTTCATTTTTCTATTACCCACATATTATTCTCCTTAAGCAGGCAGAATAGGCAGTGACCAACTTAGCACGTAGAAGGTTCACGTGACTAAGGTGGCATGGTGATACAAAGTCGACCATTACCAAAACAAACAACACAAAACTAACTTAGCTCTTGATAACAGATGCCAACAAACATTGCCCTGAGCAGCTTCCTATCAGTTCAAAATGTGAAGAAATCCAGAGGCTCTGTGTATGCCTTTGGGTATGACACCCTACTTGTAAATGTAAAACCCTTGGGAGGGGTAGAACATTGAGCCCCAACAGCTTGGAAGGAATTTGTTTGGTAAACTTCTTTCTAAGTAAGTACAAGACAACACAGAGCATGGGATCTCTAGGATCCCTGGGGTCCTTTCTGGGAGAGAAGATGGTACTTCAACTAAGTCATAGACTCGAATCCCTGCCTCTAAACCAATTTCTTCCTCAGAGGGGCAAATTTATTTTTTTCACATGCGAATCCATTTCTTCTTCCATGGGAGTATTTCCCATGGAATTTAAATCCCTGGTTCTCTGCCTTGCATCTTGTGAGAAGAATTCTCCTTCAAGTTTCTATTCCAGCTCCCATCCCACCCGCAGCATGCTCTTTCATGGTCCGAAGCAGTATGGCACAGTGGGAAAGGCCGCAGCTTTGAACACAAGTGACCTGTGTTGGAGTCTGAACTCTTGTCATATAATATTAATATATGATCTAGAGCAAGTTACCTTCTCCGAGACTCAGCTTCCTCCTCTCTGTAATAAGCTTAATAATATCTACTTTATAGAGGCTATGGTAGGCAGAATAAGGGACTCCCAAAAATGTCCACACCCTAATCCCTGAAATCTGTGAACACATCACATGGCAAAGACTTGGCAGGGTATGGACTTTGAGATGGAATGATTATCTGGGGCCCAATCTAATCGTGTGACTCTTTAAAAGTGGAGGTCCATTCCAGAGTGTGGTTTTGAAGAGATACGACAACGGAACAAGAAGTGGAGAGATGGCAGCATAAGAAGGACTCAACCTACCATGGCTGGCTTTGAAGATGGCAGGAGGCCGTGAGCTGAAGAATGTGGATGTCCTCCCAGAGCTCAGAAAGGCAAGGGAACAAAGTATCCTGTAGAGTCTCCAGGAAGGAACACAGCCCTGATGACACCTTCATTTTTGCCTTGTGAGACCCACATTGGACTTCTGACCTGCATAACTGAAAGATTAAAAATTTGTGTTGTTTTAAGCTACTAAGTTTGTGATTTGTTATAGCCACAATAAAAAAACAATACAGAGATACTGTAAGAAAGCATAAGTAGAGGGTCTACCATAGTGCCTGGCACAGATAAAGCCCTAAGCAAGTATTCGTTTCCTCCCACAAATTATCTAGCAAACTCTAATTCATTTATTCACCAAAAATAACTAATAATAATTATTATGTGCTAGATACTATTCTGAGAACTCATGGAGTTTACACCCTAACCAAAGGAACAAAATCACTTTATATACTTGAGGTAATTTTTCACATTCTGTACAGACCAGCTCCAGTAAGCATTTGTTTTTCTCAGTCATGGCACCACAATCTCCCACACGCTCACACACACACACACACGTCAACAAGACTCGCCAACAACTGCACATTTCCTAGTCTTTCACCTGCTTCCTTAGGCTGAGCTGGTTTCTCTATAGAATTTTAAATGGAGAAACTTACTGATGTTTTGTTTTGCATTCAGAAAGCAGATAAAAACTAAACGCTACTGATAGGTTTGGTCTTAGTGTGCCTGTCTCTTCTCCTACAACCATACAAAATTCAAGAGGCCTAGGCAAAAATGTCACTGTGACCTCTAATGGCCACAAAGCATGGAAGTTCAAATCAATCTCTTTAGAGGGTTACATGGGAGACAGGAAACCCCAGAGGTGAGGGCGGGAGTGGGGAGTAAGAATGGAATTGCTGCTATTCACCTTAAAGGTTTCATGGATGGAACCAATGAATTAAACATCAGTTTTGGTAAGTTCAGACTCACAACAGTGAGTGTAGGTGAGTCAGGGCATCAATTCAAGCTGCTTTTCCAAAAGAACTATAGAACTTCCTAAGGAAGAGTCTATTTAAACCAGTGAAGCAGCCTGGCTTGTCCTTCCCCTGCTCCACCTTTCCTAGAGCACTTGCTAATTGATCTAACAAACTCGAGGTGCTCATATCCACCACAGGGGTAACACACCTCTGACTAGTCCTTGGGACAAATGCTTCTGGATGCAAGGGACTTAGAAAGTCCCTCACTATCCTGCCCATGCTGGATGTGGCAGGGTCTTCTGCCCCAGACCGACTATACCTGTTACGACAAAGCTAACTCTGCCTCTGTAGGTCAAAATTAAAGTCCCCTTTCCAGAGAGAAGAATCTCACCCTAGACATAAGCAGCTGAGTCAGCACCCCCGTAGGAGCACTCAGAAAAACACATTCTCTCACCTTGTGGTAACCCTGGTGGTTTTACTCTGATTCCAATGGTCCCCTTCTGCTATATTTGCTATATTTGAATACAGGGAGGACCTAGTAGAGAGCAGCAGACTCATTAGCGCATGGATCCCAGTCAGACAGGCTAGGGTCTTCAGCAGGGGATCTGGCAGCCTCCCAAAGTGATGTCTGCCCGACAATTGCAGCATCCCACCACCCAGGGAAATCAACCCTCACTGTCAAAGACGGACTCTAGTCCTAGAACTCTAGAATGATTCTGGGGGTCTGTTAGTTTAATGGAGCTCTCCTTGTTGCTTCCCTTTCTTCTCTGTGTGTAAACGCCTGTGTGATGTTTTTTTAATGTTTGTATTGATGTTGAGATGCTGGTACAAAAACAAGACTAACAGTGTATGATTTGGGCTCTTGGTTTCCCACATCTCCCCATCTCCTTGAGCAGCTGGCATAGCTGGAGGACTGTTTATTCCATGGCTTATTTCCCCTTTATCTTTGATGTCCCATGATGTCAAAGGTTGTAAATTTAATATTGATTTTATAAAGTAGTTTTACTCTAACATGTCAGTTATGATTAACTTCAACCTGGAAGAAGCTCAGCCACTGATCTGGATTTGCACGCAATGTGGCTCCCCAGCTCTCAGACTCTCTGAGTGAATGCTTTATTTATTAGAGTATGCAGTGGTTTGTAAAGGCCAGGACAGCCCCCAGCCCCCAGCTCTCTCTCTGCTCTGAGCCTCCAGCACCTGGGCCCTTACATTAAGCTTGAAACCCCAAGTAGATCAGAGAGACATATCATTTGCTGGCATGTCAACAGACAGAAGAGTTTATAGATCGCATTATACCCCAGTGCACATAACCAGAGAGAGAGGAATGAGAAGTCTTACTTGAATTTCAGCCCCTCCCTTTCTTCCAGGCCCCCAATGCCCTTGCGTTCCACCAGCAGGATGGGGATTATTGCCATAATAATGGTGATAAAAGCTGACATTCATTTCTATGTGTTGGACACTCAATAAGCATCAAGCATAGTACTAAGAGTTTTCTATGTGTCATCTCATTTAATCCTTATATCAGTCCTATGAAAAGAGTATTTATTAATAGTGGTAGTAGTTGTAATCCCATTTCACAGATGATGGAACCGAGAGATCATGCTGCTGTAACTTTTGAAGTTTGGAATTCAACCCCGGCAATCTGACCCCTAGAGCCGACATTCTATTATAGTTCCTAATGCCATAGGAATGCTGTATCAGAAAATTGGGAAATGATGTTTTTGCACCAGTCATGCTGAGATGACATCTCTGGCTTAAATTAATATTTTCTGTTGTTACATTTTGATATGAACTGATCTTGAACCAAAATAGAATTCATCCCCAAATTCCATCTACTCTTTTGAGAAGGTAACTGGTGTTTTTATCCTGTGCTACTGAGCCTCTCTCCTCCCACACCTGGAAACAATTCCTCCTTGCATGATGCAGCTCAGGACATTCCCACTTTGTGGCGGGAAGCTCTTCCTGAAGCTCTGTGGCCACATTCCTACTTGCCAGCTGCCTGGAAGGTGCCACAAAGGGTTAACATGGCCTGTCAGGTTAAAGAAATGGCTCACAGCTTTTTCACCTTGGGAAACCTCAGCTCTCTGTATATCAAAATTGCAGAGGCTGATACAACAGAAGGCTCAGAGAAGTACACTTGGACATTTTATCTCCCAGGTTAAATACACTCCTTGAGTTTATCTAAATACCTGAGTTCTACACTTCTCCCTCCAGCCTGAGACAGGCCAAAAAAGGAATTTCTCTGGGACTATTTTTCCTGACATTTTCTTTCTTCCCTCTGCTTGTATCTTAACAGTAGGGGGAAGGATAGATTAAAGCAGAGTAAAGACGGCACCAAATTCTTTGACATACCTCATGTCAACAGGTGGGATCTCTGTCTCCTACCTCTGGATCTGCAGCATGATTAGATAATGTTGAGCCCATTTTTCAGCCCAGTTACATTACAGTGGAAATAATTTTCAACTCATTTCTAAGCCCAGATCTTAAGAGACTGGCAGTCCCTTGGCAGTTCTTTGACACACCTCCTCTCTAGAGGTGGGATCCCTATATGCTCTGACCAATAGAATACAGTGGATGTAATGTTGGTCTGGCCATTTCTAAGCCAGACCTTAAAGACTTGCAGTCCCCACTTCCACGTACATGCCACATGATAGAAGTCCAACTACCCTGATGGAAAAACCATAGACCAGGGCCCCGAGACTACATGGAGAGGAAGAGTAGCGCAGCCTAGCCTGCCAAGGGACCAGATATATCAGTAAAGCTGTCTTGAAACCTCCAGACCAGAGCAGACACTAGCCAAATGCCACCACGTGATGCCAATGAAAGCATGTGGAACAGATTTGCCTGAATTTCTGACCCAGAAAATTGTGAGATCTAATAAAATGGTAGCTGTTTTGTGGCAGCAGATTATGTAGCAGTAGATAACAGAGGCACATGAGTGCCTGGATAGATCCCTTCAGCTTTTAAGGCTCCTGGACTTAAACTATGCATTCGCAGGTGGAATGCTGCTCTGTCTAGCCCAACTCAATGCGTTCATGCATAGGGAAGGGCATGCTGCCCTCTCCAAATAACTCTTAATTTGTGACTTCAGACCATTTTTACAAGACAGTCACTACTGTGCTGTCCTGTGGAGCAAGTCTTCCCAACTGATTACACATTGTTAATGAAAGACTAATCCTTTAGGATATTAGCGACTCATAATTCATGGACCAGTTGGAACCCAGGCCTAAGCTAAGCACACTGAGCCCACGCTTTATTTTTCCCTTTAATTTCCTCAGTTACCACATTATTTTCAATAGCCAGAACGTAAATCTCTTCGTTTCAGAAGAAACACATAGAAAGCCCTGCTCCCAGGTGGATAAGGAAACACATTATTTATTGGAAGGCCTAACAATTATGGTGAAAGACATAAAGGTAAGCTCTTTTACTTAACAGTTTCCAAATATAATTTTATTCTTCTATTTAACTACATGTGTTTTAATGTATTACTGTAATTAAAATGACTGTGAGAAGATAGTATATTTTGGAAACATAATGTACAGTTTTTGAGTATTCACAGTTTATTTGTAAATCTATAATATAGTTTCATGGACATGAGATGAATAAAAAACAACCCAAGAGAAATAAGGGAGAGTGAGACCCCTGGTATAGTAGAAGACATCTATAGGCTTTGGAGGTTTGGGCTTTGATTGCCAGACTTGCCATGTATTGAGTGTGTGATTTGGTGCAAGTGACTTTCACAGCATTCCCTTAAAAGTGTAGACTGAATATCCTCCAAGCACCAGGCATTGTGCCAATCACTGGGAATACAAAGACAACACAGTACAATTGGTCTCTCCCTCATAATGTCTCTGAGCCTCCCTTAACTCCTATGTAAAATATCTACCCCATGTGATTGCCATAAAGACTGGGGATGTTGTGCATAGAGCATCTGGTACAGGGTTGGTGCTTATGATGAGGTACATTATTAACATTGCTATTGTCATAGCAAAGGGTTAAGTGCTCGTCTCTTGCATAAAAACCGTGGATCCCCAGGATGAGGAAAGCCAGAGGTGTTCCTTTTTGTATCTGATGCTTCATCTTTTATTTTAGTCTTCTTTTTACTCCAGCCATTGTTGTAGCAACCAGCCTGGCACATGTGAAGCCTGACCATACATGCCTTGGCTGCGACAGCCCCGCTTGCCTCCCTTCCAGGCTCCTCCATGCCCTCCCTAGGCCCACGCATGCGCAGCCTGCCAGGGCGAGGAAGAACTGCTCATGGAGCAAGTCTTGGCCAAGGGCATGAGGACTGGAGATAAGGCTCTCTCTCCTTCTGCCCTTGGCCATAGGGTTTTGAGGCTCACTCCTAGGGCTCCTCAGAGAGGGGGAACGCGGTGGCCCACAGGAAGGACCAACTCAGCAAAGCACGTTTGCATGGGCTTTCCTGTCTTGGGCTCTGCTATAGGAGGAAAATCAGGCTAAAACACTATTTACATGACAGTATTAAGTAGGCAGAATTTTATTGGAAGAATATAAATGATTAACCATACAATGAAATATAAAATCATCAGGAAGAGTGAGATAAATCAATCCAGTTGACATGAGAAATTTCCAGGACATACTATTGGGTAAGAAAAGCAAAATGCCCTATATCTATATATAAATATACTTTTTCATAAATTTATATGTACAAGCACTTATTTTTTAATTATATATAAGCTTTAAAAGAATACATTAAACATGGTTGGGGTGTGGGCATGGAGGGGACGAGGTTAGTAAAACAAAGAAAAAGAGGTCCTCACAAAATACCACATGTATGACATGATAATATGATTCCAGTCATGTAAAATCACACACACATGAATATGCGCCTATAACGAAGGAAGGACAGTCACCCATGTGCTAATGGTGATTAAGTCTAGGATACGGAATTTCAGGTAGGATTTACTTTCTTCCTCATACTTTTCTTGTTTTAAATTTTACAATAAGCATAGATTAATTATATAATAGAAAAAGTCTTAAAGCAATAAATATAAAAACAAAACTGAAACTGAAGAGACAGGTTTGCATAATGGTTAAGATTACAGACTCTGGAGCCAGATGACCACATATAAATTTTGGCTCTGTCACTTATAGTCATGTGACCTTGGGCAAGTTATTTCATTTCTTTGGGCTCTAATTTCCCTAGATGTTAAATGGAGATAGTAATGTAGTACTTACTTCACTAGGCTGTTAAGAAAATTAAATGGGAAATATAGGAAAAGCTTTTAGAATGGTGCCTGGCACGTAGTAAATGCTATATAAAGGTTAGCTGTGATAATTTCTTTATAATTGATTGTAAAAAGGAAAAAACTGAAGGGCTTAGATGCTGCAACCTTTAGTTAGACAGGGAGAGAAGATATGCCTCATTGTTGTCATGGCCTGGGTGACCATTTGTACATAGCCATTCTACTCCTGCAGGTAAGGCAGCTTCTACTTCCAGGAAAAAAAGAAGAAGAAGGAAGAAAGGAGGGAGGGGGAGAGAGAGAGAGGAAGAGAGGGAAGCAAGGAAGGTGAGGGGTGGGGGAGAAAGACAGGAGGAAGAGTAGGAGGAAAGTAGGAAAAGAAAAGAACAAAACAGTTTCAAAGGTTCCACTTGGATGCCGGTGGGAGAAGGTAGGCCTAGCAAACTTCCCCCTGACCCAGTGTGTCCTGCCTGGCCTGAAGGATTCTCTTCCCAGCTTTCTGGTCACCCAATTCTTCATGAAGCATGAAAGTTCATGTTGGTGATCTTTTATTCTTAATTGAGATGCAACGGTTAGTATAGCACATTTTGCTGACATCCATGTCACATTTCCTAAATCCCAGATAAAAAATACTTTTAATTAGTTATAAATGAGAATGTATACACAACAATTCTGAAACTGTGTCTTCATCAAAGTTTGCTTCCAAGGATGATACATGTGACTTTAATGCCAATTCTTATTAACTGTGCACTGCAGTGTGCTGACACCCGTGACACATTTCCCCAAATCCAGTCACAAAAATACTTCTAATTAGCCGTAAATGAGAATGTACACACAACATTTCCAATAGCCACTCTGTTCCTATCAAAGTTCACATCAGAGAAAGCTGAAGCTATTGCCACTGAGCTGCCTTGCTCCAATTCCAACAACTCCTCTTTCAGAAATGCCTAGAAAATTGACTCTTCAGATCTTGCTGGGTAAACAGATCTGAGGTAGATTTATTTCAACCCAAGCCCTTTATTTGATATATGTGTGCTCCTGAACCCAACTAAAATGCATACCGTAGCCATTTCAAAGGCAGTGATAAAATTACTTGGTTAAATATTTTGGCTAGATTTCCTGTTTTCAGAGGCCTGGGCTTTGTATTCTGCAGCTTCTGCATTTGCACGTGGCGACTGGGGCAGTATTAGATGTCACCACATCTGCCAACCTCCATAAGAACCATGCCCCACGGGAAGGCCCCAGTCACCCATCCGCCACTGTGAGCCACACTGACAGACGACTTCAAACCTCAATAACCGCCTTCAGATCCCCGGACCTTTAACTCTCTTCATGAATGCTGGCTGTAAGCCTCTTAAGATGATCACAGATCATAAAGTACTTTCCTCAGTTCAAAGTGTGGAGTTTATAAAATCACTTTATCATTCAGATATTATCCAAACTCAAGGCTGTGAAGCATTCTGATCTGCTCTTAGATTTCTGTATTATCTCTCTTTCGTTGCATAACAGGCTCTGTCTTCTGTTGCTCTGTGCAAATACCAACCCTTTATAAATCATAAGGCCATGATATGTGCACAGTACATCGCAGTGAAAGAGAGGCTTTATGTTAGGGGAGGAAAAATGGTTCTGTTAAACTTTGCTTATTTTCACTACCTTTAAAAACTCATTAAATAGGATTCTGCCTTTTACTTGACGAAGTGTTTAAAACCCTTTTTAATGAAAAATTCTAATCCTATATAATCACACCATAAGTACTTTCTTTCTGTTCAAAGAGGAAACAGTGTTAAAGTTTAATGCATACTTCTGGCAGGCTATAATAAAACTGTTCAGTCAGTTTTAAATCCGATTAGTGTAACTTGTTACAGATTAGAAAAAAATCCCAAGTGATTGGAGCAAGTGCCCAACTCAAGGGAACTAATTTAGGGGCCTCCATGCTAAACTCGAAGGGAACATCAAGAGTCTTGAATTCAGTCCGCCCAAAATTTGCTCAGAAGCTAACAAAAGCAAGGAGCCATGCCAGGTATTGCAGGGATGTAAAGACAGGCTTGCAAATGGGAGGCAGATAAGGCAGAATGCAACACCCCCCCTCCCCCCAATGAAGTAGAATGAGATCAAGAGTGGGAGAAGTGGGAAATCCTAGGAGAATTCCAAAGGGACAAAATGGAATCTCAGGGAGAGTAACATGGAGACATTTTAGGGGGTGCAATTTCTAAAAGAGGCCTTAAAGGACAGAACCCTACAGGTGAGGAGACAAGACATCTCCGCTAACCTGGGAAAGGGTATAAGTTTCCTCAGAATTAGGGAAATTTCACCTGTTTAGAATTTAAAGAAGAAGAGGTGAACTCCTCTTTGTCCAGGGCTGCTGCTGTCGCAGGCAGTAAACTGGGCGCATACATTCGTTTTCTCATTTAGTCCCCACAGCATCCCAGTGAGGTGGGTATTTTATTTCCATTTTATAGATGAGAAAACTGAACCTGAGAGAGAGGTGAAACTTGCTTAAAGTCAAAAAGCTAGCCACTGGTGGCACTCAAAAGAAAAATATGGTTGAGCCTCTCTCTCTCTCTCTCTCTGTATTTAGTCTTGGGAACTCCCTGAATCAAGCCTTTGCGTGATCACGTGTAACTGGTAGAGTCAGCTGTGTAGAGCAGAAATATTAAAAACACCTGAGAAAATGTATATTTATGTATTCAAATATTTATATTTAGGAGACTGCCCCTCCCACCCACTTCATCTCACCTTCCCCCATAGTACATGCAGAGGGGAAGATAGCAATCTAAACCTTAAGTCACCAGCAATGAGCACTTAAACATCCTCTAACCCTACCCCGCCCCAGGTGAGAATCCTTTAGCTATCTGGATTCACAGATGATTTGACATCAGGTCCCAATTTTGCCACTTAACTAACTGTGTGATCCTAAACAACTTACCCTCTATGAGACTCAGTTTTATCCTCTATAAATCTATAAGTCAAAAATCATTATATCTGCTTTACCTACGTTTTAGGATTATTGTGAGGATCAGATAAATAAATCTATAAAGTCCTATATAATGGTATGTCATTAACGTATGTGGATTAGAAATACTTTGAAAGCAGGACCATGCATCTTCCTTTTATACACACATCCTCAGTTATTGCACACAGTAAATATTTCTTTTCTTCTCTTTTTTTCTTTTT
>VBSM01002121.1:31139861-31171689 GCA_008086735.1 Cheirogaleus medius | reverse complement strand
AAAAAAAAAAACCTGTTAATTTATCTTACAGGAAAAGGTGTTATAATTTGAATGAAAAACAGCAAGCAGACAGATAAAAAGGAGCTGGCACAAAGCTTGGGCAATCAGTAATGGTTTTTTGTACCTGCAGGCTGAGAAATTGTCTCCAGTGTTGTATGATGTTATTACCATTGCCTATTTTCACTTGTACATTAGGTTCAAGCATAATTGTGTGAAGATTTGAATGTTCTCCACAGATTTACTATTTTAATAAGCTCATAATGTTAAAACACTATATGTGTTGACAGTGGTACTTACACTGTATTAAGCAAACAAATCAAATCATTTTCTTTAAAATGCTAAGTAGCCTAATTTGACCTTTCTTCAGGCACTGGTCAGTCCTGAAATGGATCCTTATAATAGTCTTCTCTCTGAGCCTTCCTGTCTTTTATCCCATCCATCAGCTAGGGTACTATTATCACGGGCCATGTGACCTTATCGTTCCAGAAGCTGCCCTTGTGCTATTGCAGGCTATGGGACAGAGAGGGACAGCCATGAGCTATACTATGAATATTCATGGACCAGAAATATGTTCAGGTAACAGAAAGCAGATGTCGTATCTAGTTCATGAATCTGGATTATGAAGTAAAATCCAGAGTTAAGTGAGTTAGGGCTGTATTAAAATAGCAGGAGATATAGATTCCTTGCACAAGCAAGAGGGAGAATCATTGGCATAGGCAGCTGGAGGTTGACATTGAGTTCAACATGGAAACAAAGAGAAATTGGGTGTGGTGGTGCGCCCCTGAAATCTCACCTACTTTGGAGGCCTAGGCAGGAGGATTACTCAAACCCAGGAGTTCAAGACCCGCTTGGGCAACATACTGAGACCTCATCTCAAAAAAATAAATTTTAAAAAAAGAGAGAGAGAGTAGTGTATCCAATCTCAGGTCCTTTTGGGTCTCTATTTTAAGAAATAACTTAATAGCATTTTTTAAAATATGAGTTCATTGTTAAAAATTTGGAAAATACACACAAGCATAGAAAAAAACCTATGATTCTATCAGAAATGATACTTGTTATTATTGATTTTAGATCTTACTATTCTAGCCTTCTATGCATATTTTATTTTTATTGGCTTCACCAACAGATTCATACTTTTTTTTCTTTTTTTTCTTTTTATTGGAAATTTTAATAAGTCATCTGGCACATACTGATTTTTAAATTGCTTTTTTCACTTAGTGTCTTAATATCTTTTCATATGATTACATATTCTCCAACTACAGTAATACTTTAATAGCTATATATTTCATTAAGGAACACTGCTGCCTATAGTTGAACATTCTGTGCCTCCACAACCTAAGATGGTAATGAACTTACAGCAAGTTCTTTTTGAATACCAAAGCCTGCCCATCCCCTACTCCTCACAAGACATTTGGCAGTTCTCTTAAAGGCTCTGATTCTTTGGGAATTTAGTGACTCAGACTTTCCCATTGACTTCTAGTTAATTTTAAGGATGTATAACATACACACACACACACACACACACACGCCTCAAAATAAAACTCCTCAAAATAACTGCATGTACATCAATTAACATTTTTCTTCTATATGTCTATAAGGGCATTTCATATATACCTCTACTTGTCACTGCAACATCATCCTTAGAATAAATATATGAAATAATATACACACTTAAGAAGCACTGCACAATTACTTCCACCTAATCCAAAGACATTTTTCATTCATTTATTGCTTAATTCAACAAATGCTTATTGAGCACCTATTGTATAACTTGCAATGTGCCATGTGCCAAGGCAGAAATATTTCAGAATCTACAGTGCATATATCTTTACTTAAAAGCCAAAACCACAAAGAAATGTTTATATTTTTCTTCTGTTTTCCTCAAATATCAGAACCAGTTCTTAATTTATGTTGCCTAAAGACGTCACTCTTTTGAGCGGCATATGGGCCTTGCTGAGTTTGTTGACTGATCAAAAGATGACAAGAAATTCTAACGAATCTCTCTTGACAAAAGTAATTGTACCAGTCGAGGCCAGATTCCCAGGGTTTTCAGCAGTTCTAGACTTCTGTGACCTTAGATATCAGTTATGCAAGAGGCTCATCTTGATAAATGAGATGAGCAAATGAACAGTTGTATTAATTATCTTTAAAGGTCCCATCACCTCCCTCATGACATTTTAAGACCTATCCATCAAGACCCATCCAATACCTCTCTTGTGTATACTCATGTAAGCCTGTGTTCCTTTATCCAGTCGTTTCACTTTATAATATGTCTCCTTTATCTTCTCAGTTCTTCACTGATTCAGCTCTAAACCTAAGGCTCCGCCCATTCTATCTCCCAGCCTTCAAACACCCTGCCACACTCCCATCAGACCAAACAATGGCTTTCTCCTACTAAGTACTTCAAAGAACACTCGAAGCTGGCCTCAAAATCTTCCCTGACTGGTTGAAAGGAAAAGCAGCTTTCCAAAGAGTTCCATCTCAACAGCATGCCATTCCCCATGGAAAGTGTATTTGGATATAGATAGTGTTGTTACATATGTATGAGAATATGTCTTACTTATTCACCTGCCTTTTTTCAGCCTGACTGTGAGCCCCTAAAGACTGAGAACATGTTTTCTTTCTATTTTATAATGATCCCACCGCCACAGAGTCATATTGCTAAATGTTGGTGCCACCTTTCTCCAAGGCAGCTATCAATAATTACAACATTTTAACTGGTTGTGTCTAACTGAGAATATAGATTTTTAGAATTGGAAGATGACATTACAGGTTACCTGATCCATCACCTACTTTTACCATGAAAGCTCACATTTATTATCTACTATGTGCCACACACCATGTGAGGCTCTTTATGTGAATTATCTCATATGATCCTCACAAAAACTCAGAGGGTAGAAACTCTAATTATCCCCATTTTTGTGAGCATACCAAAACCCTCTTTATGCCTTTTCACAACAAAGTATACATAAAGGAATGAATAATAATAGCTCAACCAGGAGCAGGATTAGAATAAGATAGAAGCACCTAGGGAACAAAATTTAAAGAGGTGCTCATTCTCAGGGTTGTGCAAGTCCCTCCTTAAATTTCCCACTCTAGGTGCCTCTCTTGCTGCACCCCAGTCCGAGCCCTAGTCAAATCCCTATTATGTCAGGTACCGCTCTAAATGCATTTATATACTTAATACTACAATCCCATGAGATAAGAGGTATTATTATCCTCTTTTAACAACTGAGAAAGTAGAGATTAAGTAATATGCCTAAAATCTTAGAGTTAATAGTGTCTGGAGGGAGATCTACAATTGAATGCATATATGAATGAAGAAATGAATAATTGTCAAGGTCACACTGAAAGTTCTAGGCAGCACTGAGCCCAGAACCCTGATTTTTATGGTTCTCAATCCAGTAAAATTCCCCCATACCTCTATGTAACAAGCTTTCTTTGGTGGATTACCAAATCAAATGTGAGCAACTATTGATTTTTCTTCATTTATGTAGATAATTTTTAAAGCAGGTAATAAAAGATACTTGAATCAAACACATGTAAAAGATAACTGTCTATAATTTCTAACATTAATATATAATTTTTCTACATATTATTTAATCTTTACACTTAAGTCAAAGTCAAATTTTCAAAACATCAAGAACCAAATAAAAAAGAAAAGTTTGACCTATAAGTATTGTTAATAGAAAAAGACCCAAACTCTGTAAAATAATATAAAGAGGTTTATTCTGATCCAAATGTGTGTGACCAGTCCAGAGCACATGGCCTAAAGAGATCCCGAGAAAATGTGCCCACAGCAGCTGGGTTTCGGTTTGGTTTTGTATATTCATGGAGACAGGAACTACACATAAGATCCTAAGTCAGTATGTGGAGGGTGTATATTGATTTGGCCTGAAAAAGCAAGACACCTCAAAGTGGAGGGGGCTTTACAGGTTATAGGTGAATTTAAAGATTCTTTGATTTGCAATTGGTTAAAGAAATGAAGCTTTGTCTAAAGGCTTGGAAGTTTTAACTTAAGATAACGATGTCTGTTAATCAGGGACAAGCCAACGGACATTTACCAAAACTCAAATGATCTGTTAAGTAAACTGATGTCCTGCAAGTGTGGTTTAAGCTTTGTCTTGTGTAGCCTTAGACCTCTTAATGAGTTACGAAGGATATCTTCAAGAAGGGAGGGCCATGGAGAGGCATGTCTGAGCTCCCTTCCCATGTCCAGCAACTCAGCTTTATCTGGCGTCCTATTGGCTAAAAGAGGGTCAGCTGTGGGGGGTGGGGGTTAAGATTTTATTTTAGTTTACAATACAATTACATGCTACCAGATTGTTCACTTTCCACCAAAAGTCACAGACCTGAGTATCTGCTCTGATCCTTTCCTGGCCCACTTTCTAAGTTGTTTCTCTGGTTCTAGTAATATTTTAGCAGACCCCATGTCCCAAAGCAATAGAGTTTGTCTTCATGATGGGATCTAATGCTTCACAGAATATTAAGTTGCTCCTGTATAGTCCATGGAACATTTTTGCTCCATCTCAAAGCTTCCTGCTTTCAGTAAAAACAGCTTTTCCCTGACTTTATATTACCTCGGTAATTCCACATGACCAGACGTTTTTGGATGATGAAGTTTATAATACTTGCTTCTCAACAAAAGTCAGGGAACCAGATAAATTCTGCCACTTTAGTTACCATAGATACTAGCTTAGTTTTTCAACTTCCTAATCCTTGACTCTAAGAAATGAATCTAATTGGTCCAAATTATATTTTCCAGCAAAACCAAAGTCAAGGTGACTAGCTACCTATAAACTGACCTCCTTTGAATTAAGGGTCCATCACTAATCTAATCAGATGAGGTCAGTTGCAGGGCCCATAAAACAGCACTTAGCAGTTTGGGAAAACTTTTTATCTCTCCCCTCTCCTCATTGGTTGGGCTCCCTGCCACCTCTAGATGTCCCATCCTCCTCCTATCAGCACCACTAACCTCTCTGGGACCTTGCGAGTAGTAAATTTCTTATGTTTTATGCATTTTGAGTTCACAACCTCATTGTATCACACCTGACCTACACACCTGAACCTAATTTTCCCAAAGTCAAGGCCCTCCTAGAGAGTAGCCATCTTGGCTTATGCCCACTCCCAAGAGAGGATCTAAAGACTAAATTAGAAAGAAACTATAGCAATAGAAATCACAAGAGAGCTCAATCTTAAGAGTACATTCAAGAAGTTCATGGATACACCTGACAAAATTTTACATTTGGATCGATCATTGGAAACATCAGCCTAAGGTTTTATTTGGTTTTTTGGAGACAGAATCTTGCCCTGTTGCCCAGGCTAGAGTGCCGTAGTGTTAGCCTAGCTCACAACAACCTCAAACTCCTGGGCTCAAGCATTCCTCCTGCCTCAGCCTCCCAAGTAACTGGGACTATAGGCATGTGCCACCACGCCCAGCTAATTTTTTCCATTTTTGGTAGAGAAGGGGTCTCGCTTTTCCTCAGACTGGTCTTAAACTCCTGACCTCAAGCGATCCTCCCACCTCGGCCTCCCAGAGTGCTAGGATTACAGGTGTGAGCCACCACCCGGCCCTAAGATTTTATTTGAATGCATTTATATCTGTTTCATGCCTTCTTCTTAGAATAACAGATTCTGAAGACTTAGAAGAACAGATTCTAAAATAGCTTTGCTATTTCAGATTAGCTATATACAGCATCTAACCCCCCCATATCAACTGGGCAATAAATAAACAGAATACTATAAAATGTTGAGAAATATAGAAATCTTTACTTTTTATATATGTATAGTCTAATCCAATCCATTTCACTGTTTTAAGTCATAAATAACATTAGCCAGTATAGTGAAATGGAGTAAGTATAGATTTTGGAGCTAGACAGAACTGGTTTTGAACAGCACTCCTATGTGAACTTGGGAGATCTGCTTTAACCTGAATTATCTCATTTTGTAAATTTTTATGAGGATTGACAAAATGTGCGTGAAGACATACAATGCCAGCACTTATCAAGCACTCAATGTATGGTAGCTTTTATCATGTATATTTTTGAAACAGAAGAATCATAGCATAGAAACTATGACAAATTGATATGACATTCGCAAATTTAATGTAAAATGTGGCTGCCATAAACAAATCAAATATTCGAGAGTCATGTATCAGTCAGGATAGGCTAAATTATGCTGAAGTAACAAATTACAAGCCTAAATCTCAGTGGCTTAACACAACAGAGGTTTGTTTCTCATTCACCGTACTATCTGAAGCCAGCCAGCAGGGGCTTGGCTTTAGTTGCTCAGGGACTAGAACTGACAGAGGCACTACCTTCTTGTAGCTGCTCCTTCTGGAACATGCAGCATCCTCAATCACCAGCAGAGTAAGAGGGTTCTAGAGGGTCTCACATTGGTAAGGACTTATTAGTGCTGGAAATGGCATATGTCACTTCCACCCACAACCAGCTGCAAAAACTAGTCAACATAGTCCCATCTAACTGCAAAGTTGTAGAGAAATGTAATCCTCCCAAGTGCTTGGAAGGAAAGGAAAATCAGGCTTGGCGAGAACTAGATGTTTCTACCACAAGATATATTCCTTACTCCAGAAAGTTCAGAAAGACAGTTCTTAGATTCTGCAAACAATTGAATCACTATCTCCCCCAAGTTGGTTTATTCTCATCAAAGAAGTGACCTATAGAATTGGGTTTATAATTTAGCTTTTTTTTTTTTTTTAAGAAATGCATTTTATCCTTATGCTGACTTAGCACAGGCTGATCTGGTCAGTTTGGGTGTGGGAAAAAGCATTACCTATAATCATCACTGGAGTTGCGCTGAGTATGCCAAAATAAAAGAAGCTGTCAGCCAGAAAGAAACTTTGCACAACAAAGTGTTAAATGAAATGGTACCAGGCAAAATAAGGTAATGCTCTTTTGCTGTCTAGCACCACATAAGATGCTAACTGAAAGAGTAAATAAAAACACTCAACGTGCATTTAGCTTTCATAATTTACCTTCTGCAAGGTTGATTTAGAGTATGCAGAATATGCCACATTATTTAGGCTGTAAAAAGGAGCTGCTTTACACTACCTGCCATGTACAATTATAATAATCTGTCACACAAATATAATTACGGAATGTGATGTCTGTTTGAGTGTGAAGGCTTTGATTGTGTGGTATTGTCTGCTTTACACTGTGGCACAGCATAAACAATTGTACTCTGTGGTAACTCTCAGCCAGGACTAATGCTCAGAGTCAGGAACGCCCCATCAAATAGCACAGATGGCTGCATTTGGGTCTGAGGTTGTTGGCTTGTTTGTTCCCCACCACCACCCCCAGGGCTTTTTCAAAGGCAAGCTTGACCACAATGAGCCTTCTGCAATACAATGTGGTAGGTCTCCAAGATATTGTTAATAAATAAATGGGAGACTAAGGCAGAGTATGGCCAATTAACAAGTACCAACCGCTTTAATGATGAAAAAGAGGTTGAGAATGGAATGCATGGATCACTTTAATGATTAAAAAAAATAATTAGGTGACACTCCATGTGTTTAAAAGATCAAGTTGTTATTTTATAGAGTAAGTTGTGATTGTAATTTGTTATTAGACTCTCACACCAGCTGACAAAATAGAAAAAGTAGCCATCATCAGAGCCTTTCATAATAATATTTACTAATAGAAATTGGAGGTATGTTTGATTTCAAATTAGTCAATAGTCTCCTGGCTGTTCTATCTATATGCCAATATGGATCAGGCTACTTTAAATTTTATTTTTTAATTGATGATCTTTTTATCACTATAACCTTCCTACCCAGAGATTTTGCTGTGGGACTTTTCTACAGGAGACATTTTGTTTTTTAAGATGAGACTTGCCTAGATGAGATGTAAGAGATAGTCACTTACCAAATTCTGCTCTGTTGTAATTCATATGGTAGAGAAGTTTGGTATTGTAATCCAAAACAATGTACCTAAATTAATAGCCAGCCCAAAGGAACAATCTGGATTTGGCATTTTATGTTATGTTAAATTACAAATATATAACATTCTAATGGTATCTGGACCAACTTAGAAAGATCAAAAAATTTGCATTAACAACTGAGGGTTTTGCTCTGAACTTTTCAGGGAGAAAAAAAAAAGAAAAAAACAACAACTGAGGTTTCTTTCATCTCTGGAAGAGCCTGAATATTTTATCTCTGCTGGTCAAATGGGGAAAAAATCCCAGAGATTAATTCTTCTACTGCTGATCTTCCTTTATGATAAAAGATGTGACAGAATTTTCTGGATGAATCCATCATTAAGAAGGAATATTATTTTCATAATGTTTTAATGTTTGAGTCTTCCAATGTAAGTTCTAAGGAAGATAACAAACCTATCATAAAATAATCATAGAATCATGAACTCTTTGTGTTGGAAAAACCTCTTCCCAAGTAGATACAATTACTTCCTCCCTTGTACTCCACTGTACCTCATATAGTTTTCTCTCCTGGCTATAGTAAAGATAATATGCCTACCTCTATTAATCTACAAATTCCTTGAGACCAAATATATTTCACTCCTCTTTACCTCTCTAAGGCTTAAAATAGTGGCTAGGTTATCATGAATTGATAGATGGATAGATGAAAGAAAAAAATACTATATTGTAATAGTAGATATTTGTTGGCCCCTCCCCAGCATCCATTTCCTCCCTTCCTATTCCCTCTTTCCAACAGTCCCATTTGAAGATTCGAGTGTTTCAAGGGAAGTTTTTATCATATCCAGCCCCAGGAGTCAAATACATAACCTAGGTTAAATCAATCAGCGCAGTCCACCAACTAATAGGGGATTGACTTGCCTTGAACACATGAGCTAAGTAAAGCTTTCCGTTCAGAGGGAATCTCAGGATTATTTCTGGGAAGCAAAAGACAAAGATGCACTTTGCTGCTGGTTATAAATGTGGAAACATGTAGTCCTAGGAGTCGATGGCACTTATCTCAGGACCATGAAGAGAACCAGTCTTAGGATGGAGCCAACATTAAGAAAGGTATAACAGAGGCCGAAAGAATTGGAAGCCTCACTTGAACCCAAACTTATCTCTAGACTTTAGTTACAAAAAAAGAAGAAGAGAAAATTTCCTTATTTTTAATATTAACTTTGGTCAGATTTTCCTTTCCTTGCAAAACAGTGCATTCAGATCCAATTGTGACTACCACCACTGAACAGATGTGATTTGAACAAACACAATGTACTTCAAAAAATTTGGCAAGTCCTAATGCAAAAAATATATACACCATTTCTACCAACCAGAAGTTATGGACACCCCTAATTCCCATTTCCCCCTAAAAGGAAGCAGATATTCTTGAAGAAATGATTTATTCCAGGTCTTGTATAGGAAATGTACAAGTTGAGCATGGGACATGTAGCTATGCCAAAAGGCAAGAAAGTTCTCAAAAGCTACTGTGTGAAAGACCTTAGGAGCTCGAAAAGGTTCCCAAAGATGGGACAACTTGAGCATCAATAACATAATAATAATTTCTGTGGATTAAAGTTAATAGAATATAAAAATGCACACATTCATAATGGCACTAGAGGAAACAAACCTCACTGATCTTAAAGAATATGAGGATACCACCTATATTAAAAGAAACAATCAAGCACATAACCTGCTTTCTTACATGAACTGTACCACAGGAAGATCTAAGAGTGCTTGAGGAAAAATATCTCTCTATAGATGTATTCTAGCAAAGAAAGGAAGAAAACCCCATGTTGCAAACCCTCATGAAATAATGGATCTAGACAATAGGCATCAGTGGCTGCTAACATCTCCCAAAAGAGAGACAGACATTATGTGTCTCTTGAGGTAAGCACACTGCACCACCTACGAACGGTTCTTGCCAGAAAATCAAACCTGAATCAGATCAAGCCTCTAAAGGTAACTACTATTTAATAGGAAATTTTTTAAAAGGAGGTGACCAACAAAATGTGGGAAACTCTCAGAGAAAATGACCCAATTTTTTTCAACAAATTGCAACAAAAGAAAAAAGAAATGGAAGAAACACTTATAGATTAAAAGATTCTTAAGATTCATAACAACCAAATATAAAGTGAGGACCTTGTTGACATTCTGATTTGAATAAACCGACTATTTAAAAAATGAGACATTCAGAGAAATTTGGATACTAACTGCCTATTTGATAATATTAAAGGATTATTATTAATAAATGTGATAATAGTAATGTGGTTATGATTTTCTAAAAGATTCATTATCTTTTATAGACTCATACATAAGTGGTTGTGGATGCAAAGATGTGGCATCGTGGATTTGCTTCAAAATAATACTTCAGTGACGGGAGAGAGGAGAAATAAAGATGAAACAAGATTGGCTATGAGTTAACTATTGAAGACGAATGAGGGGTATATGAGAGTCCATTAGACTATTCTTTCTATTTAAGATTTGTCACAATAAAAAATTTTAAGTACATCATTCTATCATCATTCAAAATCATACACACATACCAGCCTTTCTTCCTTTCACATAAACAGGATATAATCCTTCAGTCATGTTCTAATTTCTCCATATTCTAATTCAACTGCATACCTAGCTAGCTACCATCACCAATATCTGTATGCCTTCTTCCCAGAAAATGAGCATTATCATACACATGCACACTCATCACCATGAAGGTGGTCATAGCATATCCATCACTCTCCCAGCCCCTACACAATGATTTCATTTTTATACACATGGTTTTCTTCCATTCATCCCCTGGCACTGTTCATTACAATTCCCATATCCCTCTTAGAAAGGACCACGCGCCCTAACCCATGCAGACAGAGACATATAGCCTGTGCTTGGTTGAGGAGTTCCAACATCCACCTTTCTGTGGGCCTCTATACATAATCTGGCTCAGTCTAAACCTCTTAAGTGAAATGCTGTCCTGGAAATAAAATCTGCTTTCTGTGTTCTATTTTATTTCAAACTCAATACAAAGCAATGGTCCCCAAAGAAAAGTTATGCTGGAGTTAGGTTCACACAATTTCCCTGGAATGTAATACGAGATTTAAACACAGATGATATGACTGGTTAATAAATGTCACCATTGAGTGGCTTTGTTCACCTAATAATATCATTCAGATCATTATAAACAAATTGAAGGGGTTCTTATGTGAAACAAACACGGCAGGACTTATTCCTGCGTAACACAAGACCAAGGCAGGGCAGCCAATCCTAATGGCCTTCGAGAAGGGGCAAGGCTGGCGTGCAGCTTTGTGGTATCCCGGGAGGATTTTATTTCCAAATATAAAATTCATGCCATGCTCACAGGCAGAACCTTAGAATAGTCATAATGATCTAATGAGAGTATTGCCATGGAAGGCTGCTACTAATACCTTGAACTACTGCCGTTCTATATAGATCCAGGGATATGATTTCAAAGCTCATGTGGAATGAAGACTGCTCCAGCTGAAAGCAATCCACTCAAGTAAAAAGGAGAAGGAAGAAAAGAAAAGGGCAGGATGCAACTGAAGCCCACAATTTGGGATATCTAGGATGGGGAGGTCAGAGTTGGTTCTTTGATTGTGGGGTTTCTTTTATTATTGTTGTAGTTTGGGGAGGGAGTGGTATTTTATGGCAATGAAAGAGAAAATGTCTCTAAATTAGAAGGCATTGCCTGCCTCTGACTTTTTGAATTACCTCTAACTTAACGTGTTTATCTTTCTCTTCTGAGAAGGGAGGGCATAGTAATTACCTCCATTGCCCTCATGCTCTCCTCCCTCTGCTGTCAGGGGACAGAAGCTCATTGATGACAGTTTCCTTGTCCTCAGTCAGCACTGATGGCAAAAACGAAAGAAAATAAATAGCGTATGAACTGCAAAAGAGTTGGGAACCCCTGTAAGTCCAACCCAATAAACATCCAAGGCCTATTGGGCCTGTCACTTGACATTTAGATAGAAATAGCTGTTGTTGTATTTCTAGAAATCAAAGGAAACATCAGAACCTTTGCAAACAAGAAAGCTGAATAACATTTCAAATACCAGTTAAGTGCCTGTATTTATAGTTCACTGTTTCAAAGCTAACCCTGCAATTCTTTTGGAAAGAGGTTCTGACAGAGCTAACAGGCCTGTTTAAAACATATATATATATATACACACACACACACACACACATACACACACAGAGAGATATATATCATTTTAAAATGATGCTTAAATTTTCTTTTATTCTTTCAATAATTTGCAGTTGGAATTCATAATTTTAGCAGTATTTCTCACATATAATGCCCAATTCAGTAACACGTATTTAAAGTGCATTGTAGCATGTGTTTAAGATACATTGAGCTCTTTGGAGAAAAGGTGCTATAGAAATCTAATAAATAATAAGTAGATGATTGACAAAGGATAATATTAGGAGCTCATTTTTGAAACTTTATAAAAATACATGCATTTCAGTTAATTCTCAGCTAGACAATCTCCTTGGCAGGTAATATGTAGGGATCCTACATGCCACAGATTTTTCAACTTCTGGAATATTGGGGGTGGAAAAAAGTCATGGCCTTCAAAGCTGGTTCTGAGGTAGAATAGTTCTCAAAAAGAATCCAAGTAGGAATCCCAATTTTGGCCTTGAAAATGCATTCACTGATGCTATTTGGAATGTGAAAGAAATTTGAAATATATAGAAGGTAGAGTTATAAAGAGCAGCTGGATTCAACCACATGGCCAAATTTGAATCAGCAAACTGACATTCTCAAAGATAACACACATTATGTCCTTTAAAATTAAAAAAGAAAAACAAGAGCCAAGTATCATTACTCATTCGTTATTTTGTGAGTTGGTTCAACTCAAGAATGCATAATTTTCTGGTTATAATGCAAACTAAGGAAGGATGAGAGCCAAATATAAACAATTTCCTCCTTCTGGAGTAAAATATATAGCTATCCAGGGATATGATGTGATTATGAAAAGAGACCAGATGCCTTGAATCTTGGCTGCTACAGGACCTGGCTTGGCAGACTATAGGTTGATCGCCAGAGAAGTAAAGATGAGTCTAAGAGGAAGATTTAAAAGACGGAAATAAAGTACTTTGTAAGTAAGCAAAAGTGGGAACTTGTTTATCATAAGCAGAGTAAGCTGACGAGGATACAGGTAGTTTCACCAGAAAACTTGTGTAATATCCTTTATACCAACATGACATCTGAATCTTCACATAGGAGTATGAGTTTCTAATGCATTAGATTTTGGGGTTACATCCTGAACAAGTTCTTTCTCTCTTTTCTTCAGTGATTTTGTTGACTACTATGTATAATATTACCAATATATACAACAGCATGTACAGCAGTTGATTAATATATGCATCTTGTAGAGATGTTTTATGTAAGCCAACTAAATAACATCTTTCATACATGACTTCTCAATGTAGGGCAAGTACAAATACATTGTTTATGCTAATATCATTTGTTATATTGAAGTTGCCCTTATCATTTAATTTCCCTTTTTGCTGGAGTTGGAAACATTTTACATTTTACATACTACCACACCATCTACTATTTGATCTTGCAATATTGTATTTTCTTATTCTAAAAGTATAATATGATATATTACCTATGCCTCCCTGATGACAAGAGAGAGAGAGAGAGAGGCGCAGCCATCTCAAGACCATGAGAAAACAAGTTTGAGAACCAAGCCAATACATCAAGTATGGGGGAGTGCAGAGAAGGAAAGCACCATAATCGTCATATAGCACATTGCTGTGCTATAAACCAGCCCCCTTTCCCTGAACCTCCTCTCATATGAAATCATTAAACCTTTTTATTATGAAGGCTACTTTTTAGTTAGGTATTCTATTTTTTGTGGTAGAAAGCATCAGAACTGAGAAAGTAGGATCTGAGGTTTCAAAACTCTAATCCTTGAAAGACTCAGAACATAGAATTTATGCCAACATATTTGAAAGCAAAATCAAAGCCAATGTGATTTAAAAACTGCTTCCTTGGGGCAGAGAAAGAGAGAGAGAGAAAGCAAAAAAGCTAAGATAGTAGTATGTCCTGAGAAGTCTTGCTCCTGCTCAACCCTGTCCTAATATCAGAAAGAAAAAGGAACAAGAGAAATCCCAGTTATGTGTTTACAGAGAGGAGATAGAAATAGTTGAGAGCCAAATCAGAGTAGCTTGTGGTCTGGATCAGGAGACACACACATTTGAATGACCAGTAAGTGGAGGCTGGGAGGAAAGGAGAGTCTCAGGGATGCTAGCCTGGGCAACTCAGGACCAGGCATCTCCCACGCCGCACCCCATCCGTATCAGGACTTCATAACTGGCCTGGAACCTACACACAGCCCCTGGGGAAGGAGAGGAGACAGCAGTGTAGAAAATCTGAATTGATTAAATTTCGTTTCTGACATAATAAGAACTTAGAATAGAAATTTTTGAAAAATAAGAAGAGTGTCCAGACTGAGTTTATGGTTTGACATTTATACTCACTACTTAATTAATTGCAGATAATAATGATAAAATGCCAGTTCCTAAACTCAAGAAGCTCACAGTTTAATAGAGAAGATAGGCAAGAACACAATTAACCATATGTGAAGTGCTTAATAGATAAATATTAATATATTAATACAAGGTGACATAATAGTAGAGAGTGGGGTGGGGAGTACAATGTGAGCTCAGTTTTGAAGGACAAAAAGCAGTTAACCACAGATGGGTGAGGAAATGCTGAGTTCTGTTTTGGCCTTGTTGCATCTGAGGAATGGTTTTTGTTGTTTAAAATCAGGGAAACTTGGTCATGCTACATGTTAAGGGGCATGGGGCAGTGGAGAAGTAGAAGGTAAAGAGAGTGGCTACAAATGATGACCTGACAGCCCGGAGGCAGAACACAAAGAGACTCAGATCATGGCCCAGACATTGGCTTTGGTCAGAATAATGAAGTTAAGAACAGGCAGAGATAGGAATAATGCAAATACAGGAAATTAACAGAGTTCATGCTTCATGGTCTCTATCTTATGTGAGAATAGAAGTTAGCAGGGTTTTAAGGAAGGGAGTTACATGACCAGATTTGTATTTTTAAACACTCTAGTCAAAATTCAAGGAATGGATTAAAGAGAAGATGAGGAAAGACTAGAAGCTGAGAGACCCATTAGGAGATCATTGGAATCATTCAGAAAAAAAAAAAATCATAAAGGCCTGAATAAGGGCAGTGACAGTGGAAGGGAATAAAAGGAATGATTTCCATAGATATTTATAAGCCAAAATCATTCTAAGAAGTGATTGTTTAGTTTTCAGGAATGAGGGAAAGAGAAGAAAGGAGGAGGATGCCCAGGACTGGACATTTGGCTGATGAGAAATCTCAGCAGGAACAGGGAATGGTTTTAGAGAGAAAATAATGAGCTTAACTTTGAACACATTGAAATATAGATAAAGATACTGACAAGGTAATAAATTTAGACAGAAATTTATTTAGATGCGTCTACAGAGGGCAATTGGATCTGTGGATCCAGAATTCAAGGGAGTATGTTTGAGCTGGAGAGAGAAAGTGGGGAGAAATAAGTTCCCCCAGGAACGGTGGTTCAAACAATGGGAGTATCGTTGAGATCAGCTTGCAGGAGTGTGTGAAGAGGGAGATTCTACGGCCTTTGTTTTTAATCCATTCCTGTAATTCACCAATTTGATACCCTTCATTGTCTTCAATGGCTCCTAAATATCTATCCTACATTCACACTCTGAGTTAACATTATTTCCTCTCATGCGGTGCTCCTATTGCTCAGTGGAGCCCCAAAAAGCCCACACAGGCCATGGGAACTAGGATCTGCTATAAACATGTCCTATTATCAGGAATTTACTTGTTATAGTTGTACAGTGAAGGCTTACGACTGCCAAATGAATGTCTCCTTAGTAGCAGAAAGCCTACTAAGCTAAAAGTGAGAATCCCCTTTTGTTGGCCATGACACTAGTTACCGCATATTGGATAAATTTATGCAATTTCTGGTTACCAAGATTAATACTCTTTTGAGTACAATGTGTCACTTTGCTCTTTAAGCTATCTTATATACACATTCACATGTACACATCAAATTACCAAAAATGCCTTTAACCCATTTTAATGCATATAATACACTAATTAAATATATTTCCATTTTTTAACATAGAAAATCAAAAGATCTGTTTCTCTTATAGTATCTCATAAATGATCTTAATACTGACCCAAATATAACCTACTAATTACCCTCTGTGTACCTTCCAGACCCTGATTAGTTGTATTTAGCATTTATGTGAGACTCTGATTCTCCTCTGGAAATCTTCCGTATAGCTTGTAATTCCCAGTGGAAAAAAAAATTGCTGTGACCTATATAGTTGGAGAAAAGAAAACACAGCTACACTTTTCCAAATGCAGAACAAAGCAATGAAATAACATACCTTTCACTAGGGACTTGGTGTTATCTGAAACCCTATAATCCACATCCTATTCTGCTTTTTCAATAGGTTGGATGACTTTAGGGGGCGGGTCAGAGAACTAATCAATTCTGAAGCGGCATCTGCAAAAATAGATAATGTTCATCTAAAGGGCAACCTAGTCATAAAGTCCCACTGGGGTGAGTAAATAAACACACGGGCTTTCTATAGCAGGGTTCCCCTAAACATAACCACAATACAGGATTGGCAATGTGGTCTCCATCAATACCATCAAAAGAATTTACCAAGCACCAACATGTAGGATGAACTATGTGATTAAACTGACATGGTCCTTGAACTCCTAGAAATTATAATGTAATCTAACTCTGTACTCCTGATGGAACATTTAAGAACCTAAAACTCACTGGGTCCCAAAATAAACTTTTATCCTAAATTGCTTTTTCTCCTGTGCATCCTATGCTGGTGAAGGAATTCAGGGCATCCAAGATTCCTCTCTCTCTCTCACCTTCTGTAATCAATCTATCTTTAAAGCTTATTGGTTCAACCTCCTAATCGTGCCTTGAACCATTGTCTTTTGCTTCATCACTACAGCCACCCTTTCACTAAGACTACTGTAATATCAATTGCCCTGAACCCCCTCCTCCAGTCTATCCTTCACGCTGCCACTGGAGTGATTTAACCTTCCAATCTCAGTATGTTGCTTATCTGCTCAAATGCTTCCCAATCACTTATCTTGTAAAAAACTCTTACCTTTTCTTTCCTGCTACTCCTACTTATCTTTTAAGCCTCTCAGACTCATTGAGCTGTTCATTCACTAGATAAATATTTTTTAAGCACAAACTCCGCGTCACAGACAGTGCTAGGCACTGGAAATACAGCAGCGATGTTGTCCTGGCCTCACAAAATTTGCAGTGGCAAAAAAGCCAATGAAATAACATCAAAGTGTGATAAATATTGTGAGGAACTATCTTGCATACAAACAATAAGAAAAGAGCTCTGGGGACTCCCAAAATTTAGGGTAGGGTAGAGGAAGAAAAGCCTTCGGGGGACTGGCCAATAAGGTGGGAGAGAATGTGCTGTCTTGGAAAGGCAAAGGAAGAAAGTAATTTGAGAAGAAAAGAATAATCGAGAGTATCAAATCCTGTCAAGAGGTCAAGGAAATAAGGACTGAAGATTACCTTGAAGTTTAACAGAGGGGAAAGGATTTTTGTGGAGTAGTGAAGGCGAAAGCAGCAGAGACTGAGGTGAGGAGTGAGCGAGAGATAAAGAACAGGGACAAGTGTAGAAATTCACCTATGAGCGTGACAGTAGATTGGGTAGCTGGAAGGGATTTAGGGTTGGGGGAGACTCCCCTGAAGGGCCCATGCAGTTTCTTGAGTACCATCATAATAATAGCAACTATTGTCGTACATAGAATAGTTTGGTTTTCTGTTCTAGCACTAAAAGGCAAAAAACACATCATTTCATTTTTATATTTTCAACACCTAGCACAAGTTCAGATACAAATAAGCCCTCGATAAATATTGGCTTAAAGGGTAACAACATGAGTGATCTGCTGTATCCAAATTTGAGATTCATTCTCCAGTTCCCAACCTCCTTGATTTGTGTCCATGTACCTGTTAACTGCCTGTCCTGACTTGTTCCTCCGAGGGTCCCATAAGCTTCAGGTCCTCGGACCCCTCCCCTGTCCCATGTACACTCCTTCCGTACACCAACTCCTGGAACTTAACACACGAGCAATTGCACTCATGACTGTTCTCCCCTGTAGGTCAGATGATGTACTCTTCTAGCTTCTCTTAGACTTTTTACACCCATAAATATTTGAAGACTGTTCTGAATATTGTGCCCCAATCCTTGTTCAGATGTAGTGATAAACATGGCTAGACCAGAGTGTAGATCTTTCCATCTTCAAAAGGGCTGCCTTCTACTTCCCCCAAATAATAAGCTATTACTTTATTACATATTCCATCAACACTGTGTACCAGATGCTTGCTTAACAAATTAAAATTCTGAATTCTTGATCCAGTGTTTTACCTGAGGAACAGACAAACTTTAGACATGGTTATCTACTGCAAAATAAACCACCAAGAACATTAGATTATTTGTAGTTTTTATTCACTATCCCAGGCTTTGTTACTCTGGACTGGTTTAGGTCTTCAGGTCATAGGCTAAAACTAAATAATCTTAGCATATACACTCTCTGCATCATAATATTTCTGCAAAAATTAAGACAGTAGGAATTTTCTCTGGACAAAGCAGTTAAAAATATCCAGGGGAAATATGTTCTTCTTAGTTGTATGAAACCATTTTTTAATGAGCAAGGCATATGCCCCCTAACTTAGATAATATAAAGACAGGCAATCTTTCATGCACAGTGTGATTTTATCAGAATAATGTAAGATGATCTAGAATTGATCATTTTATGTTAGCTAAACATTACCTGAAAAAGAATTTTAGCTATAATATTGTAATTATTCTAAAATTTAAGATAATCTTTTAAAATTTTCCTCATTCAGTTACCTCACTGTATGTACATTTTACAGATAGCTCATAGTTAGAGGTTACAGATAGCTCATAGTTATTGCCCCAGGAAATAATATTTGTGCAATGTGGGCTTCACTGATTTTTAGTTTAATTTAGTTTCACCTCTTAACATTTTTCAGCCTCCTCCAACTAATTCCATTTAGAAGTAAACTCTGCTGCTGTGCTAGTTAAGTCTTTCTGGGAGTTTGTAAGGCAAGAGATATGCCTGAGAAAGATAAAGGGAGATGGGCTTAAGCTGTGTTTCTATGTACTATACGAAAGGAGGAGAACATGCCAATTATCCAGATCAGAGACTTTGGAGGGAGTGAGCCAATGAAGATTACCACCACTGACTTAGACACAGTGTTTGTTCAAACAATACTAGCTCATTTGAAACTCCGTTGAGCAACAGCAGAGTTAAACACACGCAAGGTCACATGCAGTCTCTTCTGTATCATAAAGCACTTCCTGAACACTCTCTCTTTAAAGGAGGCAAACTGAGGCACAGTTCATGGACAGAGCCAGAAAGAGCCTGGAGCCCTTGCCCTCCAATCGGTGATCCTAACCCAGTGCATTCGCTCTCCTCCCCTCCCCCTGCCGCAAAGCTTGATGTGTGTTGAATACACTCAGTAGTTCTCAACATGTTTTTTCCTTACAGTTCTTTATTAGCAACATTCATTTAGGTTTTGGACTCTTGTCAAGTGTAATGTGAATGGAGACCAGATGCCTTTTCTGAACTCAACAGAACAAGAGGAGAGTCACAGAGCCCATCTTGCCACAATCAAAACTAGTGCTTACAACAACACCCACTGTTGGTGACAGGCTGTGTGGAACAGGGCCAGTGCTGATCTAGCAGTATATGCCAGCTCAATGAGTCAGAAAAATGTTTCAGATGTGCCAGGTTGCTCAGAAATCCCCATCGGTTTCTGGGCAGAATAATTGTTGTGTTCCACAAGAACAAGGAACCTACATGATAAGAAGGAACATCCCTGGGATGGTGTGTCCTTCGCATCCGTAGCGGGCAGCAGAGGGCCCCAACTTTGAAAAGGATACCACAGACTCACAGGAAGAGCTGCAAAGGCTAGGACGTCTGGCAGCCATTCAGAAACACAGGATGGGGGGAGAAGCAATTGTGGGAAGGAATTCAAGGCAGACAAAAGGATTAACAGGAAAAAGATGCAGGGTGTAGGGGGATAGATGATTACCGTTTGCTGTGGGTTTAGCAACACTGACATGTTTTTATGAATATTTACAAGAACATTTGGAAGCTGTGTCTTTTGCCCACACAGCCTCCGCCCCCAGACCTCTTTGGTAAGAGCTTCATCATATTTAATGAGGCTGGGGGTGGAAGGGGGAACCAGGTCCTCTGTGCCTCCAGATGGCCATTACCTTGCCCGGTTGCCAAGACTCCCAGGGGCAAATATTAAGTGAAGGAAAGTTTGAACAACAGAAGCCAGGCCTGGGTTTCCCTGCTTGCAACGTGAAGCCTGATGGGGAATTAAAGGGAATGAGAAGTGGAAAAAAAATGGTATTAAAAAGACACGAAAGGGATGGAGTAAGAGAAGCTCAAGAGAAAGGCCAATTTCCATGCCAATGTTCTTGACTTCTTCAGTAGAGTAAAGGAGTTTATCAGTGTTGCTCTCTAAGTTAAATGAATTATTAATAAAATCCCATCAATTCTCAATCCTTATGAATAGACTAACAGATCAGCCTCCTATCCCTCTGGACTTCTGCTGTCTGGCTTTAGGCCACTTCATTCTACCTCTACCTCCACCAGAAGAGCCTTCTTTCCTGGTTGATTTTCTAAGTTTTTATCCCCTTCAGCATTTCTCTAATTATGTATTGAGGCAGAAGAGCAGTAGTCCAAAGCACATGCTCTGGAGCTATACTGCCCACATTCTAATCCAGGCTCCATCACTCTGGGAAAGTTGCCTCGCCTCTTTAAATCTCAATTTTATCATCTATAATCTGTAAAAGGGAGCTTATAACAGATAAAGGTGAATGGATATAAACCAAGGAAAGCACTTGGCATGCAGTAAGGGCTCGATAAATGTTAGTGTTATTACTACAGATCATCCTCAACTTTCACGCAATAAGCATCTTGCGTACGACCCAGGTTTTCATACATCATAGACTGCTACCACTAAAATACTGAATTCAGACTTTCAAATGTCAGCTGACTCACAGTAATGTCTAGTTAATCAAGATTCTTGACTAGCAGCTATTGAGAGAGGGCAGGAGGTTTCGTGTGTGGGAATCTGTGGCAGTATTAACTTTTGGACGAATGCAAAGCAAACCTTCTGGCAAATTTGCGTTGTCTTTTGCCATGACCAGTCCAGTAGAAAATCATGATTACATTTCTTTTCTAATAAAATTGGGTATTTTTGTTTTTCCTGGAGTTAATATTCACATCTTTTTTGTTCATTTGTTTGTTTGCTGGCTTGTTTGATTTTCTATGTACGTTTCTCTAATTCTTTCCAAACTCTTTACAAGGAATGTTAAATTCCTTTAATCAACATTTTCCACGTAATTGAATGATCAAATCCATTTCATTTATTGAAGACAGACCTGATGGAACTTTCCATTCTCCTGCTCTGATCTGTTCTAGCAGCTGTCAGCATTCATACTGAGGTTTGTCTTTAACTATCATCTGAGGGATTCCTTTAGTGCTCTCTCTCATTGGATCTCTTATTTCCTGTATCACATATATTTCTCTCTGGTTCGTTTCTCTCTTTTACTTAAGAACATTCCCAAATAGCTTCCTAGGAAAGAGTACACAGAAAGTAAGCTTTTTAAAAAGTTACATACAAAAAAATTCTTCATTCTCTCTGCACTTATTTGATAGTTTGGCTGGGTGAATAATTCTAAGTTGAAATAGTAGTTCCTTAGAATTTTGAATTCATTTCTCCATTGTCTTCTACCTTCCATTGTTGTTGTTTAAAAGTCAGATGCCATTCTCACTCTGACCCTTTGATATCACGTGTTTTCTCCTTGGAAACCCTTAGGATCTTTTCTTTATTCCTAGTGTTTTGAAATTTTAGGATGATGTTCTATCATGAGTCTTTTTTTTTTTTTCATTTTGCTGAACACTCAAAGGCAATTTCCAATCTTTAGAAACGTAACCTTCAGTTTGATAAAACTTTCTTTTTCTTTTATAATTTCTACTCCACTATTTTCTATGATCTCTCTTTGCAAACTTAGATGCTGACCTCTTGGATTGAACCTTTAGTTTTCTTTCATTTATCTCCTACTTTAAATTTCTTTGTTGCATTTTATTTTCTGGGAGATTTCTTCAATTTTGTCTTCTTAGCCTTCAATTAATATTTCTATCACCTTTTTTTAATTTTTGAGAGTTCTTACTTCTTTTCTGATTTTTTTAAGTATACTGTTTTGGTTTTATGAATCTTTTCTATCAAAAGATATTACAAAGTATTTTGTTTTTTCCATTTTTCTTAATTCTTAATTCTATTTTCTTATGAATTCCTTAGTTAGTTAGTTAGTTGTGTTGTTTTGGTCTCTGTTAAGGGCTTTCCTCAAGTGTCCAGCAATGTCTGTCTACAGACATTTAAGAGTGGGACAATAAAAAGCTGACATGAAGCCCTTGTTGACCAGTATACTTTTCTCTTGGGGAATTAAGCAAAAATCAGAATTTTCTTCAGGAAACTCCCCAAATGTCAATATCTATAGATCTTTTTTCAGGAGCTGATCTCTAATCTTCTGACTGAGATGTATATACCTGGCAGCCAGCATTGATGGAGCTTAGTAGCAGAAGGAAGCTGAGAGGATCTTCTCATTTTCCACTATAAAAACTTCAATTCAATCTTTCTGTTTCCACCTCACTCTTGCCTTACACTGTGCCCAGTGCAGCAAAGTCCAAATCCTCTCTGATTCAGTACAGCTAATGAATAAATAATTTAACCACATTATAAATATATACACACACACAAATGGAATTCTACCATCTACATGACTCTTTCTCTTCTTTCTTTTTTTCTAGATCAGTACACATAGCTCTACTTTTCACCAAGAGTAACTGTTCCCCAGAGGGATCATCCTTAAAATGACAATTTGATCTGAAAATCATGTTACCTCTTTAAGCCAAAATTTCCGATCAAATGAAAACTCATTTGCATAAAAATTGACAAGTGATATTCAATAGACCTATCACATTCAACATCAATCATCTAAAAGCAACAGTAAAATTGTCAAAGTTTATAACCATTTATGTTCATTTGTTTTATTTGCTATCATTAATATTTATATTTATGTCCACCTATCCCTACCACCTTTCTATTGCTCCCCAAATCACTATATATTAAGAACCCAAAATCTTTTCATGAAAAATTCAGTGACTATTCCACCCATAGGGCTCTGTTTTAACCCCAATAAAGATTTCCATGTAAAGCAATAATGAAAAACTTACAAAAAAATGAAATAAAAGAAAAAATTCTAGAGAGGTGCAGAATATATAAATGTCTTTTACGTTGTGGATCAATTATTTAGCTAAGTAAGTTAGAAATTCCTCTCCCTTCTTCACAAAAAAAAAAAACAACTCAATTTAAACTTATTTAAAAACCCAAATTTTTCTTAAAATTTTATTAATTTTTGTATTCTTTTTCCTTAGGGGTTATATTGGTCAAGGCATTCGGTTGCTATCAACAGAATCCACTCTCATGATATTAAGCAAGAAATGGACATATTAAAGTATATTAGGTAACTTACAGCACTGTTGGGAAGGCTGGAGAAACAGACCTGAGGCTAGTGGTCTAAAGTTAAATCATGCCAAGGAAGTGGTCTGAGAAGAAAACTGCCACTGCACAATCATCATCCCTGGTGCCACTTTCTTGTCACCCTTGCAACCACTGATGTCCCCCAAAACTGGATACCTCTGACACAAGCTAACAAACTGGAAGCTATTTAGTTTTGTTGTTCATTTCTGAATTGACATCTTACTCAGATGATCCATGTCTTAGTTAAAAAGTGGTTGAAGACTTTTTAAAATAAGTCAAATAATAACTATATTTTCAAATGCTTTTTAAGTTAGACTGTTCTAAGTGCTTTATATGTGAAATTATGAATGCAAACATCATCCCAGCTCTCATCTTTTACACAAAAGTTGAAATATTCTTCTAATTCTTTGTAAAAATTTTTTCCTTTTGGTCTTTGTAATTTTGCAGCTTTATTAAGTTACAATTGATAATTCAACAAACTGCACATATTTGAGGTGTACTATTTGATAAATTTTATTGTATATATGGTAGTCCCCTGTTATCTGTGGGGAATACATTTCAAAACCCCCAGTGGATGCTTGAAACTGTGGACAGTACCAAGCCCTATATATGCTATTTTTTCCTATATTGTACATATATACCTATGATAACATTTAATTTACAAATTAGGCACAGTAATAGATCAACAGCAGCCCTCGAAAGCTAACACAAATTTTGTTACCAAGAAGTCGGGTACTGCTGTAAATACCTAAAATGTGGAAGTGGCTTTGGAATTGGGTAATGGGTAGATGCTGGAAGAATTTTGAGGCACATGATAGAAAAAGCCTAGACTTCCTCAAAGAGATGGTTGGTAGAAATATAGGTTTTAAAGCTGATTCTGATGAAGTCTCAGAAGGAAATGAAGAACATGTGATTGGACACTGGAGGACAGGTGATCCTTGTTATCAAGTGGCAGAAAACTCAGCAATTTGTGTTCTAATGTTGAGTGGAGAATAGAATTTGTAAACAATAAACTTGGATATTTAGCTGAGGAGATTTCCAAAATGGGGAAGGTTCATCCTGATTTCTCCTCACTGCTTGTAAAATGCAAAGAGATTTATTGAGGAAGAAACTATAAGTAAAAAGGAACCAGCACTCAATGATTTAGAAATTCTCAGCCAATCCTCACAACTTTTCTCAGATAGGAAAGTGTGTGGCTTGACAAAATTTGATAAAAAGATTTCATTAACTTGTGGATCCATTCGACCATCTCAGCAGAAGTCAGGAATAGAAATGAGGTTATTCAGGAAAGATCTGTAGAAGACCCTCTTATATAATGTCAAGGTCCTCATGGATTACAGAGGACCAACAAGGTTTTGAAGAATGTTACACCAGCAGAAACACTCCCGGACTGAACTGAATGCACACAGACAGGAGGAAATGAAGGAAGCATAAATCCAAGGGCAGAGCCATGGATGTAGAGGGCAGGTCACCACCGCCTTCTCAGGCCAGAGGTGGAGCATCTAGCCACAGATGATTATTCTCAGGTCTTGAAACTTCATGGAATTTGCTATGCTATTGTGAAGCACAGGACACTAAGGGCAGAGTTCCTATGATATGTTCTTTAATAAATTTATTTTTTGCATGCGTGCATGTTTGTGATATATAGGTATTCTCAAGGTGTAGGCCCCAGCATCAGTCCCCATTTGCCAGAATCAAAGTGTAATTGTTCTTAAGTATTTGGTAAAGGGAAAATAGCATGGATTTTATATATATCATCTTCATTTGTCATCTAGTTTATCCTTAGCTCAAACCATTGTTATGTTTCATCAGGTTAATTCTCACAACAGGTGTCTATTTTGACTTATTTATAAAAAGCTGATGTTAAATATTTACCTTTTCAATATGTTGATAACTAAGAAATTTTACATGATTTTTATGGAAGCCAGATGAGTTGTTTAATTTATTCTGATTTAGTTTGTATGTTAATTGTCATTCAATACACAAATTATGGTTATTAGTTACATATTTTATTTTTAAAAAATATTTTATCAATTGATTGTTTGAGTTCATTGATAAATATACCATGCCAGTACATTTACTTAAGTTAGTAGTTAGAGTTAGATGAATAACAAAGTCCTATCTAACATGTGTTATTAAATGAAAATATGAAAAAGGAGGAAATAAGCATTATTTAAAATCTAACTTCAAAATAATATTTTTAAAACTGTACCTGATTAAATAGAACTACAACCTGGAAGGATGGGTTCAAAGAGAGTTCAGGGTCTGGGCTCCTGACACTCAAACAGGCCAAAGCATTGGAGAAAATTAGTGCCTCTCCAAGGAGATAAGCCATGACAGATTGAGCGTGACCAAACTTCTCAATGAACCAAAGGCACATACAATGTCTCAATGGATTTTAACATTCTGAATTGAAATCTGTGTTGTTAATGGTTTTACTGCATAATATCCACAGAGATGCCTTGATAGCAAGCAAATGATCAAAATCAATGTCAATGTGCAAAATAACTTAAGACAAAATACACATGACCCAAGCCTTTTAGCAGGTAATGAGTTGTCTTAATCATTTCAAATTACAGTTTATGAAGTTATTCAAAATTCTGAGTGAGTAAAATACTTTTTTTTCTTTCAAAATCTTTTTTTTTCAAATTAGCTTGTCAAGGCCAAAATGATATATCATTACAGACCTTCAATATGACTGCTTTTCAAACATAAAATTTCTATTACAAAAATCAGATTTACCTGATTAAATTAATATAGGCCTTTTTTGTGGAGGAAAAATGTTTAATAAAAGACATATTTTAAAATATAGTCACTTGCTTCACTTCAGACACTTTCTGTAAAATCAACACATTTCAAACATAAGTATTCAATAATTATGTTCCTAAGCTCAACTGAAATGAATCTGGATTTTTATGTTATAGTTGTGCTCCCAAATCATAGGTGCATGAACATTTGGCCAGTTTGAAGGGTAGTCCAAGACAAAACATTCATTATAGTCACAGGTCCTAAAAATAGGAAAGCAGTGTCCCCACCTACATTGAATCTTCTCTAACTCTACAATAGCCAGGGACATTCTAAGAACTGCATTTCCCCAGGTGTGGGAAAGACAGGAAATAGCCTGCCCTTGTCCTAATTGTCCCTGACCAAGTCCACGCTGTGACTTCTGCTGCTGCTACAACAGTGCAGTGCTTTATGCATCACAGCTATTCATAAAACAGACATTCCTAACAGATTTTGTTGTTGTCAGAAGTTTCCCTACAAAATATACAGATAATAAGGAAAAAGCAGCACAATGCAAGAAATCAGGAAAGAGGAGTTACAGGGGAAAAAATTAAATGGTGAAGAACATCACAACAAACAGATCAGAAAAATATAAGCATGTCCTACTTAATATACATTTTGTATTTCAAATTGTTTTTAACTATGATAGCTTACGAGAAAGAAAACAGAATACATAAACTGTATGGCTTTTGTTATGCAACTCATTCTCATGGGCAGCGGGTGTTCATACCAGGGCCAGGAGTTTTATAGGCTAGCAGATAAAAAGAAAATAATAAGTACCCACAGTCTTCCAACCAGATAAAATACTTGTGACGGTTAACTTCTGTTTGCATCTCTAGATCCACTCACCATTCTTCTCTGTCCTTCTCTGTGCACCAGGAGGCTGATGCCCAAGGACTACCCAGGCTTCTCATATCACTGGGAGATCAGGACATCTGAGGGTAGAAAAGGAGCTGGGTTAGGATATTCCACAGCTTCAGCTCTTTCCAATCTCCAGTAACCATTCCCTGTGCTTGGACCCTTCAGGACCATGGGTGGTATCACCACCTTCTGCTGCTAAGTCCCTGGATGCATTACCATCTCCTCTTGGTTTCTATAACCCTGCCCACCTCTCTATAAATCATCCCTTCTTTAAACTTTCTTCGGCTAAACCTTACTGAATGTGCCATCTGTTACCTGCTAGGACTCATACCGTTGGATCACTGTTAATATTTTGTTTCCATTTACTCTTTTACGTGTATACTTTCATTTTGCTTGATGTAGTATACATTAAGCCCCCATATTGTTGAGAACTTTTTACAAACATCATGTAAACCTAATTTATTTAACTTCCTGTTGGACTGTGCAAATTTTAAATAACATAAGCAATACTGCAAAGAACATCTTTGTATACAAATTATTGTTTGAATTTCTGATTCTTTCCATAGGATGAATTCCTAGAATTTAATACTGGATCAAGAGTAAAGACACATTTATAATTCTTGATACATGCTGGCAAATTGCTTTCCAAGTTGTACAGATTTTCACAGTTACTAGTATAAGTGCTCACCATGCTACATCCTTAACAGCACTGAATATTATCATTTTCCATCTTTGTTAATTTCTTAAGGGAAAAGACATGTGTTTTTTCCATTTGCATTTTCATATTGCTTATAAGGATAAATTTTCTAATACTGGTTAGTATTTTTTTAATATTTTTGCCTATTTACCTACTGTAATTTATATATGTTTCATATTTACAACTTTATATTCTTCATGTATTATTTTTATTGCAAATATTTCTCTAGCCTGTATTTTGTCTTTTAATTTTGTAAATGATTTCACAGCTTTTTTAATGTGATCAAATCTATCAATAATTTATTATTTCCTCCATTTATTTATTTTGAGACAATGTTTCTCTCTGTTGCCCAGGTAAGAGTGCAGTGGCATCCTCATAACTCACTGCAACCTCAAACTGCTGGGCTCAAGAGATCCTCCTGCCTTAGCCTCCTGAGTAGCTGGGACTAGAGGAACATGCTGCATGCCTGGCTAATTTTTTTTTTTTGATAGTGATGGGGCCTCACAATTGCCCAGGCTGGTCTTAAACTCTTAACCTCAAGCGATCCTCCCACCTCAGCCTCCCAAAGTGCTAGGATTACAGGTGTGCACCACTGCACACAGCCATTTCTTCCTTTAATTAAGCTCACAGGGTTCATCGTCACTTGGAGATCAAAAATATATTCCTATATATACTTTCTGTAACCTTTTGTTTTAAAATAATTTCAGATTCACAGAAAAGTTGCAAAAATAGCTTAAAGAACTCTCCTATATCCTTTACCAAGATTCATCAATTTTTAACATTTCTGCCACATTTGCTATTTTTGCTTTATCATCTCACTCACTCTGTCTCATATGTGTGCACATAGATAATTTATATTTTCTAAACTATTTGAGAGTAGATTGCATACACCATGACCTTTTACACCTCAGTATTTTTATGTGCATTTTCTAAGACCAAGAATATTTGGTTTACATTGCCACGGAATAATTATGAGAGAATTTAACACTGATACTATACTTTTATCTAATCTGGAGTCTATATTTAATCTTTTCAAAAATCAATAATTTCCCCTATAGAATTTCCCCCCCCCCCCCCTCAAATATAGGATCCAGTCAAGGATCATGTATGGTGTTTAGTTGTCATGTCTCCTTAGTCTCCCTTAATCTGGAGCAATTTCTCAGTTTTTCCATGTCTTTCATGATATTTTAATTTTTAAAGAACACAAGCTATTTAGTTTATAGAATATCCCTCAATGTGAGTTTGTCTAATGTTCTCTCATGAGTAGATTCAGGTTACTCTTCTCAGTAATGCTGTATCCTTCTCATAGTATCACATCTAGAGGCACACAATGTTCATCATTAGTGATTTAAATTTTAATTACCCAGTCATGGTATTAAGGTCTTTCTTCTGTGCAATTAAGGATTTTCCCCTTGCAATTAATAACAATCTGTGGGAAGACATATTGAGACCAAGCAAATATCATCTTCATCAAACTTTCTCCATAGATTTAGCAGCCACTGATAATGACTCTTGTTCTAACCCATCTTTACAATGTTGTTGTAAAATGCTGATTTTCCAACTCCAGTTTTCCCTCTATACTTAGCAGTGGACAGAAGCGTCATTTCCTCTCCCATTTATTTTGCTCATTTATCTATTTTTATCAGTATGTATTCATAGATTTCTTTTTTATTCAATGTTTATTCTATTTTTAAGTTTGACTTTAAATGTTTTATCTGCCTTGTTAATTTTTAGTTCAGCTGATTTATTATTATAAAAATAATCTTTATTCTTAGAGAATTTGTATTACTATAATTTCAAAATATTTTCATAATCATTATCCATCTTATCCCCATTTCAGTTATCTATTGCTACCTAACAAACCATTCCAAAACTTAGTGGCTTAACACAACAACTTATTATTTCTCACAATCCTATGTGTCAACTGGCCAGTTCCACTGATCTTGCTTGAGCTCACTCATACAGCTTCAGTTAGCTGGTGGGATGATCCTCGATGGCTTCACTCATTGTCTGGGTCACTAACAGGGTCTTTGTCACCACAAGTTCTTGCCTGGGCTTTTTCACATGGTGGTTTCAGGATTCCATGACAGCCAGAGTGAAAGCTGCCAGGTCATCTGAGCTCTTGCTTGGAAGTCACATATCACTTCTACACTATATTGGTTGGAGCAAGTCACCAGGCCAACCCAGATTCAAAGGCAAGAAGATAAACTATTCCTCTTGATGGTATGAGCTGTAAAGTGCTTATAGCCATCTTTGATTTACCACAGTCCCAATAGCAATACTGAGAATGAAGAGACACGGTTATTATCATATCTCTTTAACAGATGAGGAAACTGAGGTACAAAGAAGTACATCAGTATAGTATAAAGCAGTGCCACTTAAAAAACAGTCTACAGACCAGCTAATGTCACCTGGGTGGTTGGTAGAAATGCAAATTCTCAGATCCCATTCCAGGCCTGCTAAGTTAATAAAGAGATACTATCTAAACAACAGAAATATTTTAGTTGTAGATATTATGATACTATTCTACAGTAATGCAGATGGTATACCTGGCAGTAGGTCCCAGGAATCTGTGCACTGACAAACTCTCTAAGTGGCTCTTATGCACCCTGGAGTTGGAGAAGAAGTGATATCATAACAAATGAATTTGAAACAAAATCATGCTCATGTTTCAACTTTGTTACCTCCTAGCTGAGTGACCCTAAGTAGATCACTTATCCTTCTAGAACTTCAGCTTTTCTTATCAGAAAAAAAATGCTAATATCTACTTTGCCTACTCCAGCAGCCTGTTATGAATATCAAAAGAAGATGTTGTGTGGAAAAGCAGGCATTGCAATAATGATGAATATGGTAATGTTGTCCAAGATCACAGAATGTATTAGTGACAGAATCAAGATTAAAACGGCTGGATTTCTGGTCATAAACCTCTTCAGGGACAAACACTAATTGGGCCAGAAGCTTTTCAGCCTTTTCTAGATCTTTAGAGCTACTGAAAACTGCATTTATAATTACAAAGAGCAGGCAAGGAGTCAAGTGTGATGTGTTTTCAATGAAATAAATTGCCCCTTCTCTCTCCTCTCTCCTTCCTCAGTGGCACAGACACCTTCATTCCCTAAACAAGCTCATACAAGATCACCACAGCAGGGCATGGCCGTCTTCCTTTCTTTTCATGGGAAAGGATTATTGAGTGGGATGTGTTCAGGATGAGTGAGTGTTACTGAGGAGTAGGAGGTGGAGTGACAATCCTGGCCTAGATTGTGTTTTTCAAGTTTGATGCATGTCAGTGAAATGGCATCTACAGCCTGCTGAAGTTTTTAGAGAGTCAGAATTTGAGAGCTGGTGGGTGAGAAATTGCAATGTCTCCTTGATTATTCACCTCCTCCAACCTATATTTTTAATTCACCCACTCTTAATTCCAATCTTCCCTCCAAGCAATTTTCTAAAATTCAAGAAGCCAATTGCTGTCTTCTCAGCTGTCTCAGTCTTCCTCAAACTCAGTCTAATGTAGAAAGGAGGTAGTAAAGTCTACATAATCCCCTTAATCTACTTAACCATAAATCCAATTTTCCAACCAAGTTGACAGAAAACAAGGAGATGTATCCAGACATTTTTTTTATTTTAGCATATTATGGGGGTACAGATGTTTAGCTTATGTATATTGCCTTTGCCCCACCAGAGTCAGAGCTTCAAGCATGTCCATCCCCCAGATGGTGCGCACCACACCTATTAGGTGTGCATATACCATCCCCTCCTCCCCCTCCCATCTGCCCAACACCTGATAAATGTTATTACTATATTTGCATTTAAGTGTTGATCTGTTAAAAACAATTTGATGGTGAGTACATGTGGTGCTTGTTTTTCCATTCTTGTGATACTT
>VBSM01002121.1:31114980-31139761 GCA_008086735.1 Cheirogaleus medius | reverse complement strand
ACTCCATGGTATACATATACCACATTTTATGAATCCACTCATGTATTGATAGGCCCCCATAGGAGGGCCTCTTTGGTGGTTATTTTGGTCAGTCTGATGACTGTGTGTTGTGGTGTCTTCCTGTTTTCAATGAATCTCCCAGGAGTCCTTTGAGCTTCTTGTACCTGGACATCTAGATTTTTAGCAAAGCCAGGGAAATTTTCCTCCATTATATCTTCAAATAGCTTATCCATACCTTGCATATTTTCTTCTTCACCCTCATGGATGTCTATGATTCTCATGTCAGGCCTCTTCACATAACCTCACATTTGTTTTATTTTTTTTTCTATTTCTTTAAAAAGGTTCACTGGAAATCCCACATTTCTTGTATGCTTTGCTCTTTTCTCTTATTTCTGTGCTCTATCGCTATGAATGACTTATTTTATTGAAAAGTGTTATCTTCAATCCTTGAGAGTCTTTATTCTGTTTGATCTACCCTGTTCTTGAGGCTTTCCACTGTGTTTTGTAATTCCTTGAATAAATTCTTCATTTCCAGAAGTTCTGTTTGATTTTTAATATTTCAATTTCTTTAGTGAATTTTTCTTCAAAGTCCTGGATTTTGTGTGTGTGTGTGTGTGGTTTCTCTGTATTGGTTATCCATTTTCTCCTGTGTGTCATTAAGTTTTCTTACAGTCGATGTTTGAAATTCTTCTGTCATTTTAGTGTTCTGAATTTGGTTGATGTCCATTGCTAGAAAGCTGGTGTTCCCTTTTGGGGGTGTGCTTTCATTTGATTCTTCATACTTCCAGAGTTCTTTTGCTGATTCCTTCCCATCTGTATCAGCTGTTGCTTCTTACCTTCAGATTTTTGTTTGGATAATGAGATGCCCTGTTTAGTCTCTGTGCCAGTAAGTGGAGTTTGTAGGTGAGATTCGACCACACCCTGTATCATGAATCAGTAGTTGCAGTAAAAGGGTGTGCAGAATGACCTCCCTGTCAGTAGGTGGCACTTGCTGGGAGGAACAGGCTGCAGAGTTGTTTTGGGTCCTGTAACCAGCTCTTATTCCTCTGGAGAGGCACTCTAGTGCCTTGGGTGGTGCATGGGGCCCTGGGACTTCCAGGTGTGTCCTTATTCTCCACTTCAGTGGGGGTAGGTGGGGGAGTGAGGCTGGGCAGAGCTGGGTTGGGTGAGCCTGCCCTGAAGCTCCGTAAATGCTGTTAGCAGGAGTCATAGGTCTGTTCTCTGCTTCTGGGTAAACCTGCCAGGGAGGGGCTGGAATCACCTCACTCAGCCAAAAAGTCTGCGTGTAGGGGTGGGGCTGTCTGAGACCTGCAGTCTGGAGCAGGCCTTGCTCCTTTCCACCCTCCCCTATTCCATGGTTCCTCCCCAGCCTCTGCCAGCAGGCAGGACCTTAAAACAGCAGATCTCCCCTCGCTGTGAAGCAGGCCGGAAGGTTCCCTGCCCAGGATTACAGTCTGAGCTGGGAGCACAACCCTCCCATGGGAAGAGGGTTGCCTCTCTAGCACACTGTAGCTAGGACCCACACTGATCTGCTGCTGAAGACACACACACCTCAGTAGGCTACTTCACAAATATCCCTTCTGTGCCCAGGGCAATACAATTGAGACCTGGGTGTACAGGATCTGGTTTGCAGGCCTGTCCCCTGGGCCCTGGAGATCAATCCCTGACCCTGCCAGGTAGAAGACTTCTGGCCTCAAGTCACCCAAGGGGTACCCAAGCTTTAGATCAATGTCTCTCGACCTCAGGATTTGCTCCACTCTCCTGGTGTCATCAAGCCAGCAGCACCTGGGAGGGCTGGTGGGTAGGGAGCTCCCCATCTGAGTGCCCCCCAGTCCACTGTTGGGCCCCAAAAGGAAAGGTTCCATTCCCTGCAGATGCCTCCAGGTGGTGACTAAATTGTCTCTCTCTTGGCAGCCACGGGTAGGGAAGGGGAAGAGGAGAATGAAGCAATATGGCACCTGCCCATTGGCTCGGGTTTGCTCATGGGGAGGTGCCCTGAGGGAGCTGGGAGACCAGTGCCGCGTCGCCAAGAGGCTCACCGCTCACTGGCGGCAGCCATCTCCTGGCTGGTGTTAGCAGGTCTCTCCAACCCCTCAGGAGCCCACCAGAAATCCTAGAAGCAAAGGAGGGGAAATTTAATAACTCCACCTACCCTTGTCGCTGGTCTCCAAGCCTCTCAGGGGTCTTTCTCCTCCAGTTCTCCTCCACAACTTCTTCCAGTGGAGTCTCCTGTAGTTTCAGGCACCATTCCTAGCGACTCTCATTCGATCTATGTTTGTCTGCCTGTTTATTTTTTTTCAGTTTCTTCTAAAATCTGTCTTTCTTGCAGAGACGCTCTGGTGGTTTCTCTCATCCGCCATCTTGCCCCTCCTAAGTAATGATCTAGACATGTGAAAAAATAGTTCAACCTGTGAAAAGAGGTAGCATAAACTTCCTGGGTTCAAAGCCCAGCTCTATCCCTTACTGACCTTGGCACTTACTCTGTTTTGGATTTTCTCTTCTGTAAAATGAGAATAATGATTATAACACATAGGTGTTATGAGGCAACATGAATTAATACACATAAAGCCCTTAGGGCAGTATCTGTCACATGCAGCTACATGGAGCATTATCGATTTTCTACACCATATTACATTACCACAGCCACTGCCTATCCAGTCTCCTGCCTTTAATCTTTCCTTGAATCTAATCCATTCTCCCATGATTAACCTTTCTCAATAACAATTAAGTCCTCCTTCTCCCACCATAAAGAATATATTACCAATTGCATGAACTCTAAACTTCTTGGCTTAGCATTTAAGATACTCCTCTCATCAGACCCTCCAACTCCAACCAACCACATCACCCAATACCTCTACAACAGGGCTTTTCACCCTCAGCACTAGGGACAGTTTGGGCTGGACAGTTCTTTGTTGTGCTGGCCTGTCCCGTACATCTCCTCAGAGATGTTTAGCAACATCCCTGTCTTCTACCCACTAGATGCCAGTAGCAACCTTCAGTTATGACAACCAAAAATATCTCCAGATATTGCCCAGCGTCCTCTAGGAGATAAAGGAATCCCCTAGTTGAAAACCACGGCTCTACAAAGACTCCTTTTCTCTTGCTATGCTCTCCTTACCATTTCTCAGATGTGCCTGGACCAATCTTACTGTTTCCTTTTCTCAAAGTATATTAATTTTTTTGATTTGGTAAATTACACATAACATAAAATTTACCATTCTAAAGATACAGTTCAGTGGCATTAAGTATATTCACACTGCTGTGAAACCATCACCCCCATCCATCTCCAGAACATTTTCATCTTTCAAAACTGAACTCCATACTCCGTAAATAATAACTCTCATTCCCTCTACCCCTGGTCCCTGGAAGCTACCATTCTACTTTCTGTCTCTATGAATTCAACTGCTCTAGGTACCTCTTAGAAATAAGAATCACAGGATACTTGTCCTTTTATGTGTGCTTTATTTCACCTAGAATAATATTTTCAAGGTTCATCTGTGCTGTAGCATGTGTCAAAATTTCATTCCTTTTTAAGGCTGAATAACATTCCACCGTATGTACATATCACATGTTTTTTACCATTCATCTGTCAATGGATATTTGGGTTGTTTCCAATTTTGGGCCGTTGTGAATAATACTACTATAAACATTAGTGTACAAATATCTGTTTGTTTTCCCACGTTCAATTCTCTTGGATATATACCCAGAAGTGAAATCATTGGATCATATAGTAATTCTGTTTCATTTTTTGAGGAACCATCATACTGTTTTCCACAGCAGCTGCACTATATTACATTCCCACCAACAATTCACAAGGATTCTAATTTATCCACATCCTCACCAACACTTGCTATTTTCTGGGGTTTTTTTAATTATAGCTATCCTAATGGGCATGAAGTAATTTTTATTTGCATTGTGATTTTGATTTGCAGCTCCCTAATGATTAGTGATGTTGAGCATCTTTTCATGTGCTTATTGGCCATTTGTATATCTTCTTTGGAGAAATGTCTTCAATTCTTTGCCCACTTTTTAATCCAGTTGTTTGCTTTGTAGTTGTTGAGTTGTGATTCTTTATTTGTTTTGGATATTAATCCCTTATCAGATATATAATCTGTAAATATTTTATCCCATTCTATGGATTTCATTTTCACTCTGTTGTCAGAGTCCTTTGATGTACAGAAGGTCAAAGTATATTAAGTTTTAATTTAAAAAATCAAGTGCCATAGAAAGTTTTTGAAAGAGCTGTCCCAAAACAAACATAAAACTACAATATGTAATTTAGTACTACATGTATAAAGCATGTATTCTTCTTCTATTGCTGCTATAACAAATTACCACAAATTTAGAGGCTTAAAACAAAACAAATTTATTATCTTATAGTTCTGTAGGTCAGAGTTCTGAAATGGGTCTTATAGGGCCAAAATCAAGGTGTCGGCAAGACTGTATTCCTTCGGGAGGGTCTCGAGGAGAATATGTTTCCTTTCTTTTTCCAGCTCCTAGACACCAACCACATTCCTTAGCTCATGGACCCTTCTTCGATCTTCAAAGCCAGCAACGTTGCATTGCCCTCTGACCATTCTTCCATAGCCACATCTCCCTCTGACTCTTATCTCAGAGGAAACGTTCTCTTAGGGACTCATGTGGTTAGGTTGGGCTCATCCAAATAATCCAGGATAATCTCTGTATCTCAAGGCCCTTAACCTTTATCACATCTGCAAAGCTCCTTTTGCCATGTAAGGTAACATATTCACAGCTTCCAGAGATTAGAATGTGGATATCTCTGGGGGTTCCATTATTCTGCCTGCCACAGAGAGTAAAAAAAATGCGAAACATAAGTAAACCTGGAATTGGTATTGTTACATGACTTTCTGAACACATTTTCTCCCTCTCATCTCAGCTGAGCAGCATGATGACTCTGCATCCTCTGCACTTTTGGATGCTAACTGAATCTCTATAGACTCTCATGACCATCTGCTTTACTGACCAAGATATTTCATAAATTAACACTCTCTTTTCTGGTTTAGAATAATCGATATCAGAAACAGATGGGGTGAAATTTTTCAAAGTTTTGTCATAACTAAAGTTATCCTAGCTAGAGTTTGTCATAACTAAAACAAAGGAAGTTAGAAAAACCTAGAAAACTTGAAATGCTACTTCCATATTAAGTATTAGTATGTACACTATATGTATATTAAGTATACACAGTAAGGATGCTAATTACTTATATACTTGCATAAGTATGGAATAGGTGTTTAACCAAAAGTAAACAATAGGATTCTCCATTAAGTATTAGTATATAGAGACATTGGCACTAGACAATGGAAGCAGGACCATCGTACATAATTACATAGGTTGTTTTCAGCACAAGGTAACCAAAATCCATCTTGTGCTCTGTCCCTAATCCATGCTGTCAGGACCATATAAAAGAAGGGGCGCACTTTTTTCTAATTTTCACAAAGGTATCATAAGAGCTAGTAGTAGCCTGACTTGGAGAGCATGCAGAAGGAAGGAGGAAACACCCTTAGCAGGACATTAGTGGGACACACAGCCATATCTAGGAGCCGAAAAGGCTCCACATACCCTTTCCAAAGTATTCTAGTTCACTGCCAGAAAAGCATGGAATAGGCAATATCAATATAGGACACCTACTCCTAGATGTATAGCTGAAATATTCTGTATGGATAGACCATGACCAGGGCAGAATCACACTCACAGTCTCCATACACAGACATCATTCTATCAAGGCCTCCACCTTAGCTGCTGCCATCCTGTTCTATATCCATTTTTGTTCAGGTCTACCATGAACTATTCATTTTAATGCAATGGTCTTCTTACCAACCAATACACATAGAGCACCATATACAGTTACTTTCTGACAGCCACATAAAAACATCAGCTTATATCTAAAATAGCTCCCCCAAGTAACATGGGGATCTATCAAAGTAAGCCATACTTAAATAGAATCAATTATTTTTAAGCATCTCCTTTTATTATCAAAATATATTTAACTAATCTCAACACCAACTACAGGCTAGTCACCAAGTCTGGGAACATAGGTTAATGAATGATTTATTGACCTTGTAATACATATAAAATAATGTTATTAGGCTTCCAGACTTTAAGGTCACCCTGTACACAAGCAGAGAGGTAGAGAGAGAGTGCGGGAGGGGGTAAGGAGGCAGAGAAAAAGACACATTAGAAATCACCCAGCATAACCTCAGATACAAAGATAAAATTCGTCATCATCAAAAGAATTCTCTGAGATGCTTTTTGTTAAGAGCCCACAATTTGCTTGTTCCCATGCAAAACTGCACTATTCAAACACTGACAAACAATGTCTAAGAATCCCTAGTGGAGATAATGCTATACCATTGGCTTGTCATTCATTTTAAGGACTTTTTATTGTAGAATAGGAAAGATCTGATAGAAATGATATGGTTCTGTAGAAATATATATTTCAATAAAATCACACACATTTCTACAGATCCATACACTAAATGTCTGTTTCTTTTAGGAAATAAAATATAAATGAATATTGTTAGAAAGAAATGTATTGGAATTCCTTTTCAAAGTCTTTCTTTTCTTTTTGCATACATCTTAGAAGAAATGAAATGTAACCCTTTACAGAGGAAATGAAGTGAGAGTTTATCCCATAATCTAGGATTTTGAGTAAAAGTACATTCTAGCACAATATTCACAGTGGACAAATAAACATGCAGTTCCTGGTCTGCCTGGTTGGACTTTCCAGGCTCCTGTCCAACCTCTACTCTACACACAGTAGATTTCCTACTATTCCCTGAACTCTCTGACCTCCATCTTTTTGGACAGATTCTTGCCACTGTCTAGGATCCCCTTGCCTCCTTATCTACCTGACAAAATCTTATTCATCAATTAAGGCCTAGCTGAAATGCCTTCTCTCAGTAGTGTTCCTGGGCTTTCTCTCCCCTTCTGCCACTGTGACTACAGAATTAACTTTGCATTTGTGTTTCCAGCACTTATATGTTCTTCTATTATAGCAACTATCACAATGCCTTCTTATTTGTGAACATGTATATATGCCACCCACCTCTAGGCCTAGCTTCCTGAGGAAACTTAATTCTTCATTTTTCCTGTACTCAGAGGCTAGCCCATTACATGGCATAGTTTGGTGAGCAGAACTGAATAGAGGAAACACATAAGAGATGAACTTTTCTTTCCCGGAGATGATATCCGTTGCAGAGAATATAGAAATATCTTTACAAGACCAATAATAAGCTTAATGGTACTTAATATCAATTATGTTCAATCTTCAATTTCAGAAATAGCTTCAGATTTAGGAGTTTTTGCACCAATGGCAGTTAAACAAAGATATTAAAGGAAATTTTATTGCAGCAATTGCTCAAGTTGAAACAGGTTTGAGAACAAATCTGATTTAAATACATGCCATTTACTTCTATTTACCTATAAGATTTTTAAAATGGAACACTTTGGGACAGAATTATAAAAGTCTCCATCTTCAATTGTGAATTGTAAGGAAGTCTTTTTTTACATCTTTTCAAACATTGTACTGTAGTTGGTTATTCAAAAGTTCAAATTATCATAGATTGTTCCACTGTCATACATTGCTAACTATAACATTTATTCAAATGAGCCTATCCTCTATGGAAAGTACTGGTTCCAATGGATTATCTAACAACTTCCACAAGATGGCACAAACTAGGGCGATTTTCCTAGGTCCTGCTCTGTACAACTCCATGTTCCCGTAGTGATGGGCAGCACTCAGGGTACCAGTTGATGAGAAAGGCTATACCTCTTCCATGGAGTTGGTTTTTTTAATGCCTGTGGCTATAAAGATCTTTAAAATCCTAATATCTAATTAGTGAAGTTGTGGAGAAATTAACATCCCTATAACATTTCAATGAGCTTTGGTAGAGTAAAATAATAAGACTAGTCTGGAGAACCAAATCCAAGAATATATATATCAAGGGCCTTTTAAATGCCCAGACTATTTCTACTGCATTTTATCCCTAAAACTCTTCCATAAAGCTCTCAATGAGGATGTTTCTAACTAACCTCTGAGTCCTTGCTGTGTGTAACACTTAGACTTCTTTGTGCATTTTGCTTTCCAGACAGCAAATTCATCTTCCATTTTTACACAAAAGATCTTGAAGCAGTGCCTGTGATTTATACGGCTGGCATGGCTGCTTTTCTGCCAGGCTTTTCTGCTGCAGTCAGTTTTTTCTCTCACTTGAATGGTTATGTGAGTATATTAGTCATTATTTAAATATCTTGGTCATATTTTCTTGCACTTTTAGAATAATGAGTTCTGCTTTGTATAATTTGTAGCAGTAAATATAAAACCAGGTTTGATTTCAGAAAAAAATTCAATTGATTTATTCAGCTGATAGTGTTGGTAGGAAACAAAAAGAACTAGACTTGAAAATTGGCCCTTCTTTTTAAAGTTGTATAATCTTGGTTCAAAGGAAATCTTACACATAAGTGAAAATAGATGTTTTCCTTAAAAACAAAGCAGAGCATCTGTGATGGAAGGTGAGTCTAGAGACCCCAGACACCATGTGGGTCCCACCTTACCCTCTGACGCTGCTTGGCCTCCACCTGAATACAGTATGAAAAACATTGTTCTTTAATCTGTCTGTAAGTTCTTGACTGAGAATTGAAACGTCTTGCTTTTGGTTCTCTATATTTGAGTACAAAGAACTTCCATCTCAAGTAGCACTTCTCATATAGAGACGGAGGGGAGTCTTAAATGACATCTTCAAGTGTGTGCCACTTTTATTTTCCATTACTTGAGTTCTTAAACAAAATGCTATTTCCCTTTATGCACAGTTTCACTCTCTTTAGTAATTCAGATCTTCTGATATGCTCCTTCCCCTTTCTGAGTCCTAAGAAAAAGAGAATAGAGCAGGGCAAAGATTTATGTGGTCAGAAGGCCAGTGTGGAAGTGCTGGCTTCACCTTTATCACCATGTGATGTTTACTGAGCATCCACTTCCTCATGTATTAAATGGAACGAGCAATACCCACTTCACAGGGTTGATGTTTGCATTTGATTAAATGAACTCATACAGAGAGTGCTCCATACAAGTACATTTCTGCTGTTCACAGTTATCATAGAGCTGGAGAATTTTGCCACAGGTGTTAAATGACAGAAGACTGCCCCTAATAGCCATTGCTTTTACCACCAGGGACTGATTATCTTTTAAGAGACAGGAGACCTGGCATTAACCCTCCCAGATTTCTTGAGGGAGTTGGCTTTCCTGAGAACCCAGGGCCAGTTCAGGATCCCTAAACCTGTTCACCAAGATACCCGAAGCCAAATTGTGAACTGGAATTAATCATTCAAGTGTCTCAACATTCTTAGGACATTTACCCAGTGCAAATCTTCCCCTTTTTATCCCAACACAAACACACAGGGTAGCCTACCTATCCTCTATCTCATCTCCTCAGGGTAGCCTTATGTTGCCTAAATTAATGAAGAATCTATTTATAAAAAAGTGGTTCATTTATACATCTCATTGTTGCCCTCTTGTTATTTCTATCTTCAGATCAACCTTTCTCAGCATCACATCACTTATCTACTCAAAAGCCTTCCATTTCTCCCTGCTTTGGTTCTAATTCTGATGATCTTGAGATTGTGTCACACTCCAAACTATCCATAAGTCATTTCCACTGCTCCTGGTGGGTTCCTGCCTTTCAAGTCCCCACCTACCACCATGGCAAACTCCTCAATGGCTTCTCTGCTTCCGTCCACTCCCTAAAATCATCCCCTCCCTCAAGGCCTAATCCTCAGACCCTGAAACCTTTCTACTACTCCAGACCTGCTAGACTCCTTCTCCTCAAACTTTCTACAACTCTTGGAAACAATAACACATAGTTTAGTTCTCAATCAACTACTGCCTTGTCTTTATTGTTTTGTTTTATTGTCTCTTATCTGCCTCTGTCTCCAGGTACATTAGAAACTCTTAGAGACAGGAATAATACATGTCTGTGTCTCTCATCCTTCCAAGCATGTAGTAGGAAATGTTAGTGGTCTGTGTGGCTTTCCATATCTGGTAGGCCAATGTAAAAGTCATAGGAATCACGTTGGAGGAAATTGCAAGGCAGTAGAGAAAACTTGGGGGAAGGACAATGTGGCCCTCAACTTCTTCCATGCTGGCAATGTTCTCTTCCTTCCAAATAGAGGTCAGCCTTGGGCACAAACTGACATATTTTGGCTCTAAAAATCACCATGAATTAACTTACTGCTACATTCCACTGGAAGTTTCCTGGAAGAGGTAAGATTTGCTTAATTGACATGCAATAAGGACTTAGCTATCTAGACTACATGAGTAACAAATGAGTCTCCATAGTTACATTTCCAGGTAAACAAAAATTTACTCCTAAATTTAAAGAATCATCACCTTTTAAATTTTAACCATTTGTTGGAAATGTGCACTACATTCTAAAATGTGTAACATATTTCCATTTTCTTAAATAGGCTGACATGGTCTGATTTAACAACAGAAGAGCATCTCTCAAATTTCCTACAACTTCTTCTACCAACAGAGAAGAGTTCAACAGCTGCCTCCAAGACAATAGTCATGAAATGCCCCATTTTTATCATAAGATATTATCTAAGTTTTATATTCCACACTATATCTTTGTTTGTTTAAGAGTGGAGCTAATTATTTAAATCAATGGTTCCCTAACACTGGTTTATAGATTTGACAAAGTTTTCGCTTTGCCAAATGACTTCTTTTGGAAAGTTTATGTCCTTTCTATTTAGTTAATATTAATGCAGCTTTCATTTATGAAATGATGTTAATAAATGCCCTTACTTGAAGAAAAGAAAAATACCAGAATCCCTCCTCTTTTATGTTACTAGTCCATAAAATTTAAAAACCTGGAATTGCTATTTTAGTTTATTATAAAGTTTTTAAATTTTTCTAGAAAGATGTTCCACAAGAGTCCCACATTTCCCATACCCCATAGAAGGCTGCCTTATGCCCCAAAAGTATGCACCTTTCTGAACCTCAGCTTTGGGGACATGCTACAAAGCAGCAATGCCCTCAGGGCCTGCAGAAGTAGATGGTGTTTCTGGCTCCACACTGAGAAACCCAGACTGCTATACTTGCCACATCTTTCTATCTGCTATCCAGCCATCAGCTGTTTCTGTACTTCCTTTCATGTGCCTGCTGTAAGAGCCTTTATCTCATTTTCACATTCCTTCTTAAACTGTCTCATGATGAGGAAACCAGCTTAGCAAAGATTTGAATAAGTGTACTTGAGTGAGTGTCCAAAGAATTCTCCCGGGAATAAATATATCAGCGCTAGTGTGCAGACATTATATCCTGCAGTCCCCAACCCCCAGGCCATGGACTAGTACCAGTCTGTGGCCTGTTAGGAACCAGGCCACACAACAGGAGGTAAGCAGTGGGCAAGCAAGTGAAGCTTCATCTGTATTTACAGCTGCTCCACATTGCTCACATCACAGCATAAGCTCCACCTTCTGTCAGATCAGCAGCAGCATTAGATTCTGATAGGAGCCCCAACCCTACGGCAAACTGCACATGCAAGGGATCTAGGTGGCACACTCCTTATGAGAATCTAATGCCTGATGATCGGAGGTGGAGCTGAGGTGTTGATACTAGCTCTGGGGAGCAGCTGCAAATACAGATTATCACTAGCAGAGAGGTTTGACTGCACAATAAATGTAATGCGTTTGAATCATCCTGAAACAGTCCCCACACCCATCCATGGAAAAATTGTCTTCCATGAAACCGATCCCTGGTGCCAAAAAAGTTGGGGACTGCTGATTATATCTATTTTGGCCATTCATTATATCTATTTTTCTTTCTTCTGTGTTCTTGGCTACATTACAGATAAGTGAATTTTCTGGCAGCTAAATTTTGACTAGATGAATTATTACTAAACTTAAGCAATAGGATAAACAACAAATTTCCCACTTGAATTAAGAAGTACTATAAGAAATAGTAGTATTTGATAGGAAAAAACTGTGATGTTATCTGTTGCTGTGTAAAAAATAATAATAATAATAATCAGTCCCAAAACTCGGTGGCATGCAGCAATAAACACTATCCTTATGCCCATAGGTCTGCAGGTCAGCTAGGATTCAACTCACCTAAGCTAGGCTCAGTAGGCAACTTTGCTTCAGGTTGTTGATCTGACTGGACATGACTCATTGCTGCAGGTTGGTTTCAGGTTTGCTCCACGTGTGTTCATTCTGGGATCCAGGCTGAAAGGGCAGCAGGTACCTGAGGAAGCTCTTCTCACCATGGTGCACAACAAGACGAGCCCATCTATTTAAATGCATTTCAAACCTCTGCTATGGCATGTCTGCTAACATCCCATTGGCCAAAGCAAGTCACGTGACAAAGCCCCAAAGTCAAAGGGCAGGAAAATATTCTTCACCCACCATGAGGCCATGGTAAAGGTGTGGATGCATAATATCTCTACAGGAGAGTGAAGAATAGTGAGAAATTCAATCTACCCCAGGCTGGATAACTTCTGACCACAGCCACTAATCACAATGGACTTCCTAGAAAAAAGAAAAAACAAGCTTTAAGGCAATTTTCTGAAAGTGGAAGGAAGATACCTTGTTGGATATAAAGTGAGAGCTGTCAATCATGATTCGTTGAATAAAGGACATTATGAAAGAAATGGAAAGTAGTGCTTCCTAATGCGGCAGTTGCATCAGGATGCATGTAAAACTGAGCTTGCTATAGGCTGGTTTTATAAGTGATAATTGATTGCAAATTATATTGACAGTTATTGAACATAATTATTCACCACGGGAACCATCCTTAATCAATTAATCAGGGCACAATTCAACTTCACTTCTTGCACGTGGCAAAAACCAATTTTTTTTTTTTTGCTTTTTTTCCTTTACCTACTTTGTTTGCTGTTGTTGAAACATTTTAACAAATTAATTAGATGTTAATTCTTAGCAATAAATGAAACCCTTAAGGTGCTCAAATTGTAAACTCCACAACAAAACCTGTTTATTCCCAAAGATTTCCCTCAGACTGAATAAACACAGATCTCCTCCAGGGGTTGTATCCAAGGAATGTTTCCAAGGCTCTCCTCACTGGTATCAATCAGGAGAGACATCTCCAAGGCCATACTACAGGTCTAGCTCTATTTTATTCTAATTTTAATCAAATACTTAAATAAGCATATTGAAACCAGCGTTTTTGAATTTTCAGCTGATCCAAAGATGGAAAAGATAAGTAACATATTAGACACAGATTCAAACTTCTGAACAGGTGGAATGATGTAGAAACTTACAAGATAAAACTTATGGAGAAAAGTAATGCCATGTTTTCAGTGATGTTATACAGTCAAAGCCCCCAAACAAGACTGAGGAGATAACAAGAAAGCCACTCACGTGAAAGGAATCCTAGCTGTTTCAGTTAATATCAAATAATAGAAATTAACAGGGAAATGTAACTTCAAAACCAATGTTGAATACTTGGGCCAAAATAAGAAATGTAAAACGGTCCCATTGTCTTCTGTCCTGGTCTGACTTCAGGGAAATTATCATCTGTATTTACCAGTGTTACTGTTTACAAAGAAAATTAAAATACAGAACCATACATACAGAGGATTGTGATTAAGGTTGAGAAGAATTTCAACAACAGATCGTATGAAGAATGATGAAAGAAAAAGAAGATACATTGAAGGAGGGAGAAGTCAGGAGAGACATGAGAGTTGTCTCTAAACAGTTACAGGATTGGTCTGAGGGAAAGGAATAAAGATGGATTCTGAGAAGCAAAACCACAAAAGTCTTAAAGAGGATTAGCTGATGAAAGCTTCAGAAAGGTAGCTTTCAGCTCACCATGAATCTTAGACAACCCCTGACCAAGCTCTTGTCTTACAGAAGTGGCCTCCTATTACAATCACTCCATGACCTAATGCCATGTCAGCCCCACAATTCTATGATTCTGCACAGGAAGAACAGATGTGTCAAATTTGTTAGTACACTGAATTTTTTAAGTTCTCTCTTCAATTGAAAAATCAAGTACATCTTTGCAACATAAAAATAGAATTTTATTATAGCAGTACAAACATTTTATGCCATTCTTTATAGTTTCAAAACTATGAATATCCAATCAAACTTCATAATTGCTTTCATAAATGCCTAATTAAACTATAAATATTATTAAATATATCCATGTACAATAAGAAATGGAAACATCTGGATGAAAAATGGAAAATTTAGACAAGCAGCTGGATATTTTACCTACACAATGCTAGACACCAAGATATTCAGAAACATCTAAATGGCTGACAGAATTTTGGCATTTCATTTGGATATTTGACTCTATCTTCTTCTTTATTTCAAACATTATTTCTTAGCTTCTCAGTTTCTCTATTTTTAATGGTAATATTTTATACACTCCTCCTGAATAGCATTGTTCAGTCACAGATAAAGCACTGTTTCTCCTTCCCTGCCAGCTCCCCCTGCTCTGATCCCATCCCCTTTGCTTTATTCTACTGGCATATCAGAAATGCACGGAGAATCAAGACAGGGGCCTTTGAAATATACCCCTCCCTCCAGCCTCCCCTTTACCACCTTTGTTAACTATTAGAAAATCCAACCATAACTCTCCATTCTGGCTTCAGAACCCTCCCCTGTGAAATGTTCCTCAATCAACCCCTCACCACCCTGGCACCCCCCTGCGTTTCTACCTTAGATACCAGTGATCCGTTGCCAATTCAAGATCTTCTGTGATCTGTTTCCAGGGTATCATCTCCCTTGATTTGCCTGATGCACCGTGCCTTCATGGTGCTTGCAGTCAAAATAATAATGATGGAAATACTAATTCCAACTTAATGAGCACTAAATTACATTCAAGCATTGCTTTAAGTGGTTTATATGAATTAATTCATTTAATCTTCATAATAAGCTGATGAAGCAGGTACTGTTACTATCCCCCTTTCACAGGTGAGGAAAGTGAAGCAAGTTAATTTAATAACTTGCCCAAATTCTCATAGACATAGCACCCCAGACCTCCAATACAAATTCAGGTTTTCTTACTTCAGAACTTCTCTCTTAACCACTATGCTATATTGCCTGTCTAGTCAGTCTACTCTAATTTGCAAGCATTTTGCCAAAATTCAAGTGTTCTCAAAGCAAAGAAAATTATTATAATGGATTCTTTCCATGTTTCAAGCAGTATCTGAAACCCTATCTCTTTCTAGAAGCCTGCACGTACTTGGTACAAGAAAGACGACAATTTTTTTCCTGAAAAATTCCAACAACTACCTTCCAAGGATAAAAGCACTTGTCCTTTACTTGTTCTCATTGTTCTCAGCATAATATAAATTCAGCAGGTAATCTTGTACCATTTTAAATGTTTTGACTTGTTTTATAAAGGTTAATCCACATGAATGAAATATTTCAGTCATTCATTCATTAATTTATTTAACAAATATTTACTGAACTGTTCTAAGCACTGATGAAACAAAAATCTCTACTCTCATCGAGATTATATTCTTGTAGGAGAGACATAATAAGTAAGATAAATATTTAAGTGATATGGTTTAAATGATAACACATGCTAATGAGAATATAAGGCAAAGAAGGAAGATACGTGATGGCAGAGAGGGAACTGACACTTTAGGGATGGCATCAGGGGAAGGCGTCCCAAAGAACATGACTTTAGTGAAGGCCTGTAGGAGGGAGGGCTCCAGCCATAAAGCTGTATAGGAGAGAAGCATTCAAGGCAGAAGGGGCAGCCTAAATTCAGAGTATGCCTGGCATGTTCCAGAAACATCAGGAAGTCAGTATGGCTGGAGAAGAGAAAATGAGGAAGCAGAGAGGATGGAGATGAGGAGGAGGTGGACAGAAACTGATGATAAGGTCGTAAATGTGGGAGAGTTGGGGGGGTCTAAATCGTGAAGAACCTTTAGGCCATTATAAAGAGTTTGGCTTTCAAGAGTGAGCTGCGAAGCTATTGCAGGGTTTTGAGCAGAGGAGTGACAAGATCCGACTTACACTTGAATAGGATCCTCTGACTGCATGTTGAGAGTAGCCAGCAGCAGGGCAGGGACAGGAGAAAAGAGGCCAAGTAGGAGGTTATCACAAGGATTTGGGTGAGAGATGGGGGTAGCTGGGACTAGGTGGCAGCAATAAGGGAGATAAGAATGGATAGAATTCTATTTTGGAGGTAGAACCAGTAGAATTTGCTGACAGACGTGGGGTATGAAAGAAAAGAGAAGAGTCAAGAAAGACAATGAGATTTTTGGTCTGAACAAATAGGAGAGGGTTGATTAAAAACTCCTTGAAAAGAGACTCAGCCACACATATTCACTTAATACATAATGAATATAAATTTTAAAATAGTAAAATAAATTGAAATTCTTCTGGAAACTGTTAAGTATGTGTAAAGCAAAACCAGGATAATGTGAAGGTGTGTTATTAAAATATAGGATAGTTCTCCATTTAAATATGACATTGATAGTCCTGTGTACCCAGTAAATTTTAAAAAGGCTTAATTCTTTCCATAGTGATGTTCAAATAGCAGATACTGAACATAGCATTAAATATTTGCCAGAAAATCTGATAGTCAGATTTTGATATTTATTAAGGACTTTCCATATTGAGTTTAATTAAGGATTTGATTATGAATTCTACCTTGAAGGCATGATTACTACTTATCTCTTCACTCTTGGGCCAAAGAGAATTACAGATGCTGAATATCTCTCCACTGCATCCATGAAATAGTCATTAGTTTGAAAAGGTATCTCTTTTCTCAGTGCTGAAAATTGCCTAGAGAAATTTAACTCATTCAGCTTTTATGGTACTCCTGTAAGGAATACTGGATGTATTTTTAATATTATAACCAAGAAGATAAATGAATCATCACAACTAATTTCATGATAAATATACAATTGTCTTTTATTACCCTTTTATTATTACATATTAGTCTTTTATTCCTGTTAGTACTGTGAAATATGGCAGGGAAATAATCCTGCTTTTTTAGAGAGCATGTATAAAATTCACCACTCACTTCCATTACTTAACTTAGCATATTTTTTTCCTAGCTTTCCCATTTTCAGCATGTCAATGGAAAAACATTGCCATAAATTAGGGGACTCACTCTTTAAGGAATCCAATTGTTAGCTAAGTATCTTGAGTATCACAAAGAGCTGAAGGGTTATGGCAACCCATTTAGCTCTTTGAAACTTTGAAACACACTGTTAAATGTATGAGAAGTCATATGGCTATTCAGCAAAGAAGAAACTCCTGGGACATAGCTGGTGTCTCTCCCCTAATGAATCAAAAGGCTAGAATATGATAAACAGCAAACAGTGGCAGTCCCACAATCCTTTAAGACGTAATGATGCACCCCCAGAAGAAGGCATGCAGAAATGCCTAATTGTTCAGATTGCCAAGTATGTCTGGAGATTTGATTTCCCCTGCCTGGGACTTTACCTGGGGAGATGGCATGGTACAGAAGTTCTTTCTCAGTTACCTATAACTCTGGCTTTCTCTCTAACTCTTCACTCTCTCTTCCCCAGCCCAAAGAAAGTTTTCATTTTCCTCCTTTGACAAGGGAGTATAGGTGAGTAGGGAAGCACAGAACCTAACTTGATCAATATCTTTCCACATCTATTATTTATACAAATATTTGACCTAGAATGCATTTGGCTTATATGTGGTTTTCCTTCCCAGCTATGTATATAACTTCTTGTTTGATTTGCTGGAGAAGGAATAGATACCCATTAGGTGTCTAATAAATAAGATACCCATTCCCATTTCCTTCTTCCACCTTAAATACTCAATATAAATGTATTCATTTTCCAGGAAGGAAAAAAAGACAATGTTATTTCATTCATCACCAGTGTCAAAACATAACATGAAAGTTTTTCTTTCTAGTTAAAATAAATAAATAGGACAGGAAGACTATTTTCTCTAATCTTTCTCTGACATGATTCTTAAACTCTTCAGGTTCTCTATTCCCTTCTCTCTACTTGCCCATGGGTTGTGTCATTTATTAGTGACATAGCCCCTTCATTTTAGACAACGTCAGTCATGACGGTAACCCTAGGTAACCTGTTTCTCCAGAACTATAGCCTAGTTTTAATCTTCACTCCTCTCTCAGTATTCCTGCTGAGAGCTATCAGATATTCACATAGTTTTTGCAATCTCCACATTAGTGGTTGGTTTCTATAACATTCCTTTCAAAAAGACAGCCTCATCATAATACTGGAAATAACTATGTTTTCAGATGTTTCTCTAATTGTCTTGCATATAATAATAAATATAATTATAAGAAGAAGAAGGAGAAATTGCAGTGTATCCATTTGAGTATTAAAATTAGTAGAATGAGTTTTCTTACGAATATTCTTCTATGAGAATCACATTCAGAACTTACAAACTGCAAATGTTTACTTTTATTGAAAAAAGATAGGTAGCTTGCTAAACATATTTAATATTAGGAATAAATACGAATTTGTGAGAGGGAGAATTGATTTAGTGCCAATCATATGTCATTGTTCTAAAGGTAAACTAGAGAGATTTTCCCAAAACAAATTTAAATAAATTAAACCACCCCTCCTTCTCTCTTTCTCTCTTTCATAGACAAACACTTAAACATAAATATGCAAACCAAAGGATCCATCTTCAGCTGGGTAAAAATATATACTGAATTGTATACTGAATTATATACTGAATAAGAGATTGTATATACTATGTTAAGTGCCAAATGTTTGGTAGCAACAATTAGTAGACTACAGGAGTTTCAAGGAAGAAGGGACCATTCTGGGTTAAGAGTGTCAACAAATTTTTCAAAATGGCAGAATTTGAGTGGATCTTTTAGGATAGATAGGATTTAGATAATTGTAGAAGTAACAGGAAGTATATTTCAGTCAGAAGAGTAGCGTTAGCATGGTGAGTATTCTGAGATGTTTGTAAATATAGAAGGTGAATGCATCTAGTTAGAACAGATAGCATGACAGATCATGAAAGATCAAACTGGAATATAGATTGGGAGCAGATCCGGAGGACCTGAGATGGTCAAGAAATGTGAACTTCCCAGGATACCACCCAAAAAAATGAAAAGGCAACCTACGGAATGGAGGAAAATATTGCAAATAATATATATGATATATGATAAGGATCTAATATCAAAAATATGTAAAGAACTCTAACAACTCAATGATAATAAGGGAAATAGCCCAATCAAATTCAGGGGGAAGGAGTATTTGAATAGATATTTCACTAAAGAATATATACCAATGGCCAATAAGCACATGAAAAGATGCTCAATATCATTAGTCATTAAAGATATGCAAACTAAAGCCACAATGAGACTTCACACTCACTAGGATAGCTATAATAAAAAAGACAGATAATAACAAGTGTTGGCAAGGATGTGGAGAAATCAGAACCATCACACATTGTTGTAAAATGGTTCATCCACTATGAAAAACATTTTGGCAGTCCTCAAAAAATTCCAAAAACTCAAAAAAGAAAAAAAAATCCTTATATTTATGTTATCATATGACTCAGCAATTCCATAGTTAGGTATATGCCTAAGAGAAATAAAAACACATGTTCACACAAAAAACTCATACAAAAATGTTCATAACAGCATTATTCTTTATAGCCAAAAAATGGGAACAACCCAAATGTCCAAGTGAAGAGTGGACAAAAAAAATGTGATATATTCATATCATGGAATATTATTCATCCATAAAAAGGAATGAAGTACTGATATATGCTACAACGAGTAGAATTTGCAAATATCATGCTAAGTGAAAGAAGCCAGACACAAAAGGTACATATCATATGATTACCTTCATGTATGAAATGTCCAGAATAGACAAATTCATAGAGACAAAAGCTAGATTAGTGGCCTCCAGGGGCTGGGAGGAGGGTGGACTGGGGAGTGATTGCTAGCAGGTATGGATTTTAGGGGCAGAGTGATGAAAATGTTCTGGAATAAGATAGTAATGATGGTTGCACAGCTCCGTGAATATACTAAAAATCATTGAATTGTACACTTTTAAATGATAAATTTTATGATATATTAATTATATCTTGATAAGAAAAAAATTTCCAGTAAAAATAAATAAATAAATAAATAAACTGCATCTTTTAGGCCCTAAGCAACTACTGAAGGGTTCTAGGCAGGAGAGTAGCCTGTTCTCCTTTGCATTTTGATCTAGCTCCTTACTTTATCTTGTCCCCTGGCCTGCAACAGTGTTTCTCACCATGTGTGCCTAGAACACATCAGTACCATGACATGTTTTAACAAAAAAGATTTTCATAGTCAAAAATCTGCAAAACTGTATGCTATATCTCTCTCAAATATTTCTTATTCATATTAATTCAATAATGGCCTTGAGAAGTCCTGCGGTAAAGAAACCTGCTTAACTTTGTTCAAGGAATATTCCTCAAATTTATTTAACCATAGATCTTCTACATTAGAGGATGTATCTCAAGGTCAAACCCTACACTGTATCTCAAGGATACAATGATCCACAGAAATCACACTTTGGGAAACACTGGCCACTAATCATGCCTAAGTCTCTCTTATCCAAGATCCTATCACTCCCTCAACTGTTTCTCTCTTTCCTTCTCTACAAGCCTCCCTCCATGATCACCCACTGGTGGCACCCAGCTACATCACATTATTAAAATTCTTCTCTCAAAGGTTACCAAAATTTTCCTTTCTACTAATCTAGTAGGTGGATGTTTATTTGTTTATGATCAAGTAAATAAAACTTTTTATGTTATGATAATGATGACCAACTTTTTCTTGTAATTCTGTGCTCCTCACCTCTTTGAACACCTTTTTCCCTCTTCCTGTTGCCAAGTAAGAGATATCCCCCCAAAGATGTATTCTTGACCTTTTTATCTTCTTGGTTATTTTATCCAAGCCATGATTTCTAGAGGACTTGAAACCCTTTGCCACAGGGTCTTTCCACAGCTCCAGTCCCTTATTTCCCACTGCTGACTGCAACCTGCCCACCCACACCTGCCCACCCACACAGACCAAAAAGGCTGTTCAGTCTCAATGTGACCTAAACTCAACATACAAACTTTCTCCAAGATTTCTCTATCTGTAATGATCTCAGTACCTTCACAATTACTCCAGCTCAAAAATCATAACACTTCTTCCTTTATCCACTCTCTTTATCTAGTCAGTTGCCAAGACCTATTGGTTCTACATTCATATCTGAAAACAATCTAATTTCAAGTACACACTACATCTTGACTGGAATATCCTACCCTATATCCATAGGTCTCAAGTCTTTCCAACTTCTCTCTCTAGAAGTGATCTCTCCCTCATCTAAAGGCTTACCATGCTCTGTCTACACCCTCACAGTTACAAGAGTCCCCATAAAATATGGTAGAGAACACCATCTTCCTACCGGAAGCTCCTGGAGTCAAAAAACATAACCACTAGAACATACATCGCAATTTAAGATTTCTCCTGCATTGCTTTGTACCCAACTAGTTCTTAAAGGAATTTGAGATAGCTAGTGCCTTATACTCAGTAGCTCTCAGTAACTATTTGCCGAATGAACAAATTTTCACATCTTAATTATTTTACGAGAATTTCTCTCTTAAAAATTGCTGATATATGGGGCCGGGCGCGGTGGCTCACGCCTGTAATCCTAGCACTCTGGGAGGCCGAGGCGGGTGGATAGCTCAAGGTCAGGAGTTCGAAACCAGCCTGACCAAGAGCGAGACCCCGTCTCTAAAAAAAAAAAAAAAAAAAAAAAAAAAAAAAAAAAAAAAATTGCTGATATATGTAACTCTAACAATATCTGTACCCCCATAATATAATGAAAAAAAAATTGCTGATAATTTGCATCCAAAATTCAAAAGATTTTTTAAAAAAGAAAATAATCATCACAGACAGGCCCCAATTTAACTTGCGTCTCGTACATAGATAGCACCCCATCTAGACTAAGATAGGAATTCCCCTTCCCTCTGCTGTAAACATTACCACAAAGGTTTTTTTTTTCCGTTCTAGAGGGAGAAAAACACTGTTGCTCAACCCCCTTACCAGGATGGACAGGGCATTGGTCAGGATGAGGTCAGAACTTTAGGCCTCTGGCAATCCCTATCTCATCCCCTTCCTGTCCACTCAGTCCCTCAGGCCACCTCATTCAATCCCCGTTCTGCTGAAAGTCCTTCTCTAGTCACAGGAGCCACAACTGGTGTCCACGGCACTCCAAGACCTATTGCCCACAGATGGGGGAGAGAGTGTTCCTGCTCCACTTGGGGATGGGGAGAATGACCTGCCCTGACATTCTATGGCATTCTGAATACATTTTCCCATAGAAATATTATTTAAAATAATAACTACCTTCTGCATTTCAAATACATTTCACATGCTGGCCAAGAAACGCAAGAATCATTTATCACAGTGTCATCATGGGAAAATGGCTTCTGAGTTTTAACCATGAATTTATTTTAATACAAATGAAATTAATTATACAAGATATTCATACATTAGGAACTACATTTCCCTTGAACAGAATTATTATTATTATTCATCCTACCTCTTGTCTATGTTTTATTGTTATTGGTAGCTCAAGAGGTTAAATCCATGCAATCCAAGAAAGATTTTCCCAATTAAATTTTTAGAGATGAAATTCGGGAAACTATGCCTTAGAGTCTTTCAGGTAAAGTGAACAAATATTTTGGGTGAAATCCAAATAAGTACTTGATATTCCAACTAACTCAAATGTGTGAACCTTTGTAGGTGAAGTCGGTCAAGGTTTTAATTTTAAAATGATGAGAATTTTTTAGCCACCCTTCAATCTGCTTCAGATTTCTCCCATCATCTTCAGAAGATGTTATATTGCTGTCGACGAGGTGTGATTTTGTCACATCAAAATACATATACACCTGTACTTAAGATACAAAGGTGATTGTGAATAAGACTCATAATTTGAAGATACAGCAGGATGGTACAGAGCAGAAGGTTTGATAATGAGAAATTACAGTTTCCTGCAATTCTTGAGGACCAGAGGGAGGGAATTATTTGCTTTATGCTGGCAGCAATTTCCCTAAACCCTGTGAGATGGCATAGCTCAAGCTGTTGCAAACGTAGACATAGGAGCTACCAGCCACAGCTCTTGGTTGGAGCAAGATTCCCTGGGGCATGTAATATATTGAAAACCCTTTCTAAATAGGATTGATCACTTAATTTGACTGTTTTAGAAAAAATTCTACATAGCCTTCAATTTCTAGCACTTGTTCACAGCCTCCTGGAAGCTTAATCACAGCCGCCATAGATGTGTGTGTATATATGTGCACATTATTTTAATTAGATAATCTAATCACAGGTGATCATAAGTATAATGTATTAAAAGAGACACCAGTTATATTTAATAGAATATTCTTCACCTTAGCTTTCATAATATAGTACCATAACCAGCAAGCTCTTCCTCTGAGACAAAATTAAATCTTTAGATACCTGCTTGTGTTTTTTTTCCAAAATAGTTATAGTGACATCGACCATGGCCACCAGTCCTCAAAACAAAACGACCAGCAGCACAAAGAGGGCCATTGTGTTTTAAAACAGAGGAGATGATAGCTGTTTAGTTTGCCATATACTTTATTTTGAGGGGTTAACTTTTGCCTCTCACTTAGACTTTTTCTTTTATGAATGAGCAATTAATTACCTCGCTGCTGTCGCTGTTTCAGTGCTTCAATTTACAATAGCCCTTTGTTTTCTTGCAAATGAAAAAAGCTTTGAAGGATTTCAATCTTCAAAAACATGGAACACTTTCTTTCTCTTCATTTCTGAACACACAAAAAAGTCTATTCTTATGTATATTTAATAACAGGCTTCAAAAAGAGCCTTATTGTGCACCTTAACATGATCTGATTGACTTGCAGCTAAGTCAAAGGAACACATACAAATCCTAGTTCTGGGGAACGCTTTCTATTTAAAAATTTTAAAGTGTAAACTTTTAATAAACTAGCAGGGGAAATGTAAATATGTTGTATTTCATTTTAAACACAGTTAAGCACAGTTTAAATACAGCCGGCTCTTTCCAAATGATAATGTGACTTGGGTAATGAAGTGCTTTATCTTAAGTCACAGAAAGTTAAGTGCTGTTACAATTTACAATTAGAGAACTCTGTATGTCCTTATTTATGTTTATCTCTTGAAAACAAGGAGATGCATGATTCTATGTACATATACACATATACACACATTCACACGCACACACAAACACACACTTTTCACTGGCAAAGGAAAATAAAAGGCTGAGACATTATCTGGTAGAATTAGTAGATACTGGTAATACCTGAGCCATAAATTCCTAATATCCTCCTTTTATTTCTTAAAAACAGATCATGGGTAGGGCAATAAATTTGGCTAGGATAATAAAACTTCAATTATTTAGAATGATTACAGAACTGAAATGTCCTAGTTAACTTAATAGTCTGACAAATTCAGCATAAACCATTATATACTTACTGTATGGGGCCATGAAATTAAAAATACAAGCAATTTGGTTAAATGTATAGAATAAATTCCATCCTTGGTAAAGAAGAATTGAACTTAAAATATATCTTAATCTTGCTGTTAAAACAAAAAATTATAGTCCTGAAACAAATTTGCTGATTGTCAATTGCTTCTTTCTCATAATATTGGTGAGCATACCATGCCCATGGACATATACATACACAAATAAGTTAATAGAGGACTCCAAGTAGCTAAACTCCAGCAAATTGAGAATATACTAAAAGTACTCAGCTGTCCATTTAATTTTATGTTTTACAAGTCCAATACTTTGTG
>VBSM01002121.1:31059330-31114880 GCA_008086735.1 Cheirogaleus medius | reverse complement strand
GTCTCTCTCGGCAGCCGCGGTAGGGACGGGGGAGGGGAGAGTGCAGCAATATCTCTTTTTAAACTCCTCGGCAGGTGAGCCCCCGGAGCACCAACTGTGGCTGCAGACGCTCTCTCCCGCCGCCTCCGGCTTCTCCAATACTTTGTGTTTTTTAATATTAATGTCTTTTTCCTTGTTCACCAGAGGACTTAAGAATTTTTCTCTATCATTTATATCAAAATCAGGTACAATCGTTTCTCGGTCTTTTGGCTAAGATCAAGTACAAAATGAAAAAGCAAGGCAAAACGTATGCTGACCCGACAACCCATCACCCCATCAGCTCATGTCTGCAGAAAAAGCTCACACTCTAGAGTCAAAGTGACAACGATAAAAGATATCCTGAGCTTTGGGGATATCCTCGTCATTAAGTCAAACAGGGGTTCAAAGTCAGAGCCATCCTGTTGAAACCCTCGGTCAATATTGGGAATCCACAATTAGGTTAGATTGACAGGAACCCAAGTCTTTATATATGGTTACCTCTGTAATCATGGGATTTCAGGGCCTTCAATGGAGACAGTTGGAATCCAGGGATCTACAGGTTCTATATTTCAGGGGACCAGGAGGATTTCCTGTAACCCTGGCCAAATAATCAGCTTTTCACCTTTGTAGTTCTGTTGTAATATGACTACATGAAAATAGACCCACATAAAATATAACTGGTCATTTGAAAATATCTCATGTCTTGGCTTAAATGCCTGGCTGGGACATACTACTTATCTCTAGTATAATTTTTAATATTTGATTATATTATCCTATTATATTGTTAGGTAGGGGTGAGGGTATACAGGTGGCATGGACCAATTAGGATAAAGAGTAGAAACCACAACAGCGAGAAACTGAGGTTTAGGGACTTTCCCTCCGCCAGGGCATGCGCGGAGGAATGGAGAACCTGTCCGCAGGTAACCTTTCACATTAGCATAGTAAAAATCACATCCCCTAGCGCCATGACAGTTCCGGAGCCACCCTAGGAGGACAGAAAATGGGAGGATATTTGAATGATTCCAGGAATTTCCACCCACTTCCCCAAAAATACATGAATATTCCACCCCCAGATTAACATATGATTAGGGATTAGCATAAAGGACAGACCCTAACCCTGGGATGATGCTGTTTCTTATTGAAGCAGTCTGCTCTCTACCGACTTTGAGAGTGTACTATACTTTCTATACTCTGTCTTTAAACTCAGGGTCTTCTCCGCTGTCCGGGACACACCCATTCCACTCTCTCCAGACTGTACTTTCCCTTTGCAATAAAGGCTACTTGTGCAAGGGCATTATTTGAAACCCTAAAATTTGTACCCCCATAATTTGCTGAAATAAAAATAAAAAAAGGCTACTTGTGTGGAATTGCCGCGTGTCTGTGATCACTCCATTGCACCAGCCCTGCTTGCAATTCTTCCAAGCAAGGAGCCAAAGAACCAAGACAGCTCTCTCAAAACCCACCCCAACAATATGGCCATAGCATAATTTTTTTAATCAATGCTCTGATGCTGAACATTTGTGAGATTTCTCACTTTTACATTAAAACAGCACCTCTGCAACGACTATCCACACAAGTGTACTCTGCAGCGGTCCGCAACCTTTTTGACACCAGGGACCAGTTTCCTGGAAGGCAGTTTCTCCTCTGAGCGGAGATTTGGGGTGGCAGGTATGTATCACTGCCTCCGCCCGGTTTCAGATCATCAGGCGTTGGATTCTCAGTGAGCAACTTGGATCCCTCGCATGCGCAATTTGCAGTGGGGTTCAGGCTCCCATGAGGGTCTGATGCAGCCACTGATCTGGTGGGGGCGGGGCTCTGGCCTTGCCTACAGCGATGGGGAGCGGCTGTGGGTGCAGGTGGGGCTGCCCTCGCTTGCCCACTGCTTGCCTCCTGCTGTGCAGCCAGTTCCTGGCATACCACAGACCGGTGCGGTCCGAAGCCTGGGGGTCGGGACCGCAGCTTTAGAGGGTAAAGCTCAGTAGTTAAGAGTACAGTTGTTGGTGCCCAGCAGACTGAAGTTCAGATACAAACTCTGTCACTTTCTAATTGTGTTCTCATGGAAAATCACTTATCTCAAAGTGAAGTTCCTTCATCTGTAAAAGGAAGATAATTCACCTAATTCCTAGGGTTTTTGTGAGACTCCAATAAGAAATGCTTGTAAAATTGTAGTAAATGCTTGTAAAATTGTAGTAAATAAATGTATTTGGCTCTTAACAAGCTGGTTAACGATATTTATTTCCTTATAATAAGTTCACAGAAGTGGAATTACTTTGCCCATGTATATTTTTAAGAGTCCTTATTTATGCTGTCTAATTACCTTCAATGTACACAATTCCCAATAGCAATATCACATTATATTGTAATTATGTGTACATTGGTTTGTATGTAGAATTTACCTGAGAAGTTCTTAAGAGGAATTTTAGGTCTTATTTCATCTCTGTCCTCTGCCTACCACATGTATGACACATGCTCAAGCAGTGTTTGTTTAGTAAATATCTGTATCTTTCCTCCTAACATAAATAAGCACATCTATTTTATTAAACAGCATCATTTTTTCAGAGTTTCAGCAAAGGTCCTGCTTCTCATTCATTCTGGAGGTCACTGTTCATAAATAAAATCCAGTGAGCTACAGTCAATGGCAAAAGTTCTCACCTGGGGAGCTTATTTTAAAATGTGACTCTTGTGTTCTACTTGCAGAGATTCTGATTAAGGAAGTCTCCATAAGGGCCCAGGAATCTGAATTTTTATTTACTAACTTCCAGCAACCACCATTCCTGATACAGGTAGTACATGTACTCCATTTTAATAGGCACTGTCTCTAAAATCTTTGCCACATAATACCAGAACTCTGAGTTCTTTCCCGCCAGCCCTGTGAATCTAAAATGTTTTTTTTTAAAATATGACCAATCAAAACAAACTCAAAACCATTATAATCTATACATAATATTTGATAATTAGTAGAAGGTGCATTGTTGCTACACTAGATAGGCTTTCTGTTGATTTGGGGGAATAACAGATGAAATTAGGATGAAAAGTTTATCCTGGTACCTGTTCACACACAGCCAAATTTTATCCCAGTATCTGTTCACATATGGTAGCAACTCAGTTAGTCTGCTTGATTTTGACAGAAAATGGAAACTATGTTACCACTCAGTCTCATCTGGTTTGATCCAGATTGTCCACAGAGAGGGGCGGGGAGTGGCCTCCCTAGAGGACACCAGCATCACAACTCTGGAAGGCAGAGATAATCAGCTTTCCTGTCCCCTGCTGTCCTTTAGTAGGCAGCCCAAAACCAAAAGACCCAGGTGAAGGTTTAAAGAAGTTGGCCTGCAGAAATTTCTTCAGAGTCCTCAGGGAAAACTCAAGGATCATCTGCAAATTTTGCAACTGAGACCCAGAAGCTAAACTCAAGGAGGAAGCATTCAGAACTAAAAGTTATTCTATGGCCATACCACCCTGAACACACCCAATCTTGTCTGATTGCGGAAGCTAAGCAGGGTCAGGCCTGGTTAGTACTTGGATGGGAGAGCTAAAAGACAAATGATATTCTGATATTCTAAAAGACAGAGATATTCTTAAGCTTGATTGTCAGTTCATGTAGTTGTGGCTTGTTTACTTCTTGGTACATCTATATTCAGCTTTCTCAGAATGGTTTCCAATAACCAAAATACCTTGAGCCTCAGATGAGAAAACAGGTGCTATCATACATCACTTTTCTCTTCTTATATAAAATAAGGTAGAGTTGTTGGGAAAATTACATTAGATGACTTAGCAGAGTGCCTATTACATAGTACAGGTGGTCATTTTCCTTCTCTTTTCCTCTCTACCCTCCCCCCATCCTTTCCTCCAGTCCCTATCTCTCCGTATCTGAATAGGACTGCTAGTTCACATATTCCCACGTCTTGGTTTTTACATAGCCAACAAGAATTTGTTGAAAACATGATTATACACCAGTATATTTGTTATGGAGTATACAGTGAAAGTATAAATCATGATTCATAACCTCAATAAATTTATAATAATCAGGAAAAGAAAACCAATACATATGTAATATGGAGAACATTGAAATTTTTATTAAAACCTATTAATTCATTAAAATTTAATTTATTAAAAATTATCTGGTAGATCACACACAAGTACTGTAGAATTCAGAGAAAGAAGGAATCTACAAGCCTGAAGGGAAGGCCTCAAGGAGTGGTCAGGGTTTAATCTTGGCTCTGAAATAAAAATATTTATACATTATTTGCTATATGTTAATTAACTAAACAATTAACAAGAATAATTTTTATGCAATCTTTAAAACAATCCAATAGGCTGGGCATGGTGGCTCACACCTGTAATCCTAGTACTTTGAGAGGCATGAGGAATGCCTGAGGCCAGGAGTTCAAAACCAGCCTGAACAAAAGCAAGACCCTGTCTCTACAAAAAAAATAGAAAAATTAGCTGAGCATGGTGGCAAGTGCCTGTAGTCCCAGCTACTTGGTAGGCTGAGGTAGGAGGATTGCTTGTTCCCTGGAGTTTGAAGTTGCAATGAGCTATGGTGATGCCACTGCAGTCTAGTTTCGGTGACAGAGTAAGACTCTGTCTCAAAAAAAAACAAAAAATTCAATATAAGTATTGTTATCCCCATTTACCAATTTATAGAGTGTATGTATTAATATTTTTCCCAAGGTCACAGTTGGTAAGCAATATAGGTGGGACTCCAATCAAGGTCAGGGTGATAGCAAGACCCATTCTCTGGAAGATGGAAAGGATTTGAATACAGGGAGAAGAGCAGGCTGAGAGTGTTATAAGAGAGCAGAACAGACTCACCAAGTTATAAGAACCAGAAATAACTGTGGCATAGTCTGGAAACCATGTAGCAGTGAATGTGATTAGAGCTAAGATTTCATAGTAAGAAAGGAGTCTGAGGAGTCCAGCTGTTAACCTAGTGCCAGGGATTAAGAAATCAGACCCTACAGAATATTAGCCACAAGAAGGGATTAGCTGAGTTCCCTAATCTGGTTAGAGAAATGCGGATGTGAGGGAGAGCAGGCTTTGCTGTCACCTGACAGGTCTCCAGGTTCTGTGCAGGTGATCCAGCTGTAAGACAGGTGTCCGCATTCTCTCTCACTGCTCCTCAAGGGAGTAGATGTTGCTCTGTATCAACTTCCCAACAAGTTTAGAAGAACCTCTTTAAAATGGCTCTTTTTATTTAAGACATTCAACTCTTTTTGACTTACAAGGTGGTTGCTTGAAAACATGATGTTCAGAGGCTAAACTCCAAAAAACAGGAGGCCAGTTATTGCCTGTGACCTCCAAGGGGAATGAGACCTTCTTCTAATGCAATTTCTTAAACATTGGCAAATAAAAATGCCCATTTTAAACAACAGAGACTTGAGTTAAAAGAAAATTACATTTTGATTCAAGTTGTGCTCAAAGAACACTTTAGTGCTTACCCCAGCTTTGCTTTGCTTTACAATCTGAAAACACAGAAATGTATATAAATATATATATGTGTGTGTGTGTATAATATATTATAATATATACATGTAAATCTATACTTGACAACATTGAAACAGGCTTTGAAAAACTCTGATTGTTTTTGTGGTAACAGGGTTCAGGATATGCTACTCCAAAATATGATCTTTGGTATTTGAGAAAACAGCAGAAGCAGGAAGGTCTCTCTCACCTTCTCCTGTCCCCCCTCCCCTGAAGTGGGGCATAGAAACTAGAATTCCCCTCACCCCTTCTCCCCTGAAGTAGCCCATAAAACCTAGCTGACGTTCCCCCTGAAGTATGTCATAAGACCCTCATTCCAGAGTCCTCACTATACCAAGAGGAAATAAATGTCTGAAGATATAGAAAGGCCTTTCTCCCCCCCCCCACTTTATTACCGTTAGATCATATCCTTTTGTCCCCCAAACATGCTTTTGCATGACTGTCCATACAAATACGCAGATGTCCCTGTCTCTTCGGGTCTTCATTTCTGACCCTTCATTTCCCATGTCCCATAAAACTTATATTAAATAAATTTGTATGCTTTTCTCTTTCTAATCTTTTATTATAGAGGTCTCAGCCATGAACCTTGTGATGGATGAGGAAAAAGGTATTACTTTTCTCTCCTATGATAGCTAAGTTTTTAAAGAATATTCCAAAAGAGTCTGTGTGGGGGTTGACAAATTAAGACAGTATATTTTAGTTACAATCTGGCTGTGATTCCAGTGTTTTCTTTATGCCTCTGCTTTATTTTTATAGTAATAATCAGGGAATCCTTTAACCCAGAATGAAAAGTATCTGGATATTATCTAAATGTCTTATTGAAGAAAATCTTTTTGCTGAGGTAACTTTACCTTTATCATTACTCTCTCCTGTTTATAACAGTACCATTTAGTTTACATACAGGCAAGGACATATAAAGATGTAAGCTATAACAGATGAGAATAAGAAAAGAGGCAACTATCAGGCAAAAGAAATGTTGGGATTTGTTCCAAGCCTTATTTGGACAACATAACTCTACAAATAAGCCTTTTTGAACCCCAACACACCAGCTTTTCTCCATTCTTTCCCATCCAAGTCAATTCTAGCCTATACCACCCCACCTACACAATTCAAGTTCTCATCATTATATTGGTAAAACAAATAGTCCGTGGCATTAGAACCTCAGGTCTAAGAAGCATTCTATGTAAAATTATGGCAAGTAATGTGAAGAATATATTTTATTCTTTAAGTCATGGAATCCATCTGGACTTTCCTTGAACTGGGAATGTTGCTGGGAGGAAATGAGGCAGTGTGAGGTAGTGGCAAATACACTGGCTTTGGGGACAAGTCAGCAGAATTAGAACTCCTCCACTCCTCCCACCCTACCTTGCCCCTACCACTTGCTGTGTGATCTTGGATAAATATTTAGTCTCTGATTTTGTTTCCTTGTATGTAAATTGAAGGTATAAAAGTATCTGTTCCTCCTACCATACAGATTTTTGTGAGGATCAAAGGAAATAATCTAGTTGATTGCCTTTTGGAAAGTATAAAGCATCGATAAATATTATTGCAGCTACTTTTATTTCTATTTGCAGGGCTAAGTATTCTTGCACCAGCAGACTGACTTTAAGTTTGCTTAGAAAGAAATGATTCCTATAAAAAACCAGCTCCCCTAGTACAAGCTCACGCATTTAACCATCTCCTCCACATAAAACTCATTTGTGACTCACACAGTCAGATCCCCTTGCCTTAGCAGGATGTTCAAAGCACCTTTATCTGTTCTAGAAATTAGAAATTCAGAAGCTGTTGCTTTGTTCTCCAGGCCTAAGTGCATTTTTTTCATTTATCTAAGAAAGATTATACAGCCAGAAGAATTAGTCTATTGCTGCCTCTTTAAAAGACTCTCTTCTCTTCATCGTTCCTGGCTTGTATTGAAACCAGATGGTAAAACCAAGACTGGAACATCCTTTGGTGTCCAGAAGGAGGCCAGTCTGGCCAAAGCATTGTCATTCCTGTCAGCAACCAGAGTCAAAAGCATTTTTATAGTTAATCATCAGGAGTGCCTACTGGCTCCAACAGCCATTCGTGCAGTATTTGTCAGCATGAAGGCTCCATCCACACTACAGATGACGCCACGTCGGCGAGAAATGTGTTTCAATATCCTTCAACAATGAGCTGAGCATATTTTTATGGCTGATTCTCAAAGCAAACAATAATATGAAATTTAGTGCTGGACTTCTTTTTTTACTAAATTGCGTGGATACTGATACCTTTCATTTCTAAACACTAACCCCTCCCACCAAGTTTGCCCTGGAGCATTCATCAAAACACAGGAAGTTAAAGAACTGCAGCAAATTACCCTGAAGATCTTTAAAGAAATTAACCCACCCTAAAATGAACTTTCATTTCAAAATATGTAAAGTTGCAGACTTAGACTCAGAGGAGCCAGAGTAATTTCGTGGATGAGAGTGTACCAGTAAAAATTCTGTCTCCACCTACAGTTGCAGTAATCAGTTGCAGCAAAGAGACAGTGAATATGAAAATAACATAATTAGAGTAAATGCACTTTGCTTTAGAGCTAAAATAGAGGAGTTTTGGTGGCCACAGAAAAGCAAGGCATTGAATAATAGCATTTTTAAAATGTGTCAAGGGGGTGAGCTTATCAGGCCTTCTATGTAGCTGATGGAGGCTACTCATCTTTTACAGAGAAGCAAATCTGGATATCTGGAGAATGACGTCCAAAAATGGCTTCTCCACCTTACAGTTGAGGCTTGTCACCCTATCCGAGTGACTCAGATGAATATTTCACATGAAATGTACACGTAAAGAAATTTTAAGGTGATGCTTAGGGCAGCAGAACTAAATTGCAATTACATACTGCAATATTGCAAAAGGACCTAACACAGATCTGACTGCTTTTCATGATGAAACTGTACATGTGTAATCAGTGAAACAGGGTTTAGGGCACAAACCATAGAAGTTTCAGGTAATAACTGATGAATACTTACAGAAACTAGAATCCCATAATACTGAGGTTATTCTGCCTTCCATGATATTTATATCCATAGTGCTTATAATTCATAGTTTTTACACAGAGCAATGTGAGATGAAATTTGTTATGCTGACCCTAATATTCTCCAGTTTGTGGAAGTTAAGATCCCTGATGAAATGCAGATTTATTTACTTTGGGTTAATAACCTTTGAAATGTGATGATCAATGTCATTTATCTTCATCTTTTTAAAAATGTTTCAGAAATTACCTGAGATACATGGATGATGATGATGAAAGTTTGTTGATTTGGTTTGGTTTCTATCTTTTTTAAATTGAGTGGCTATTTTCCTATACATAAACCCATGGTTATTATCAGTAATGCTCTCTTTGTTATTTTTGAGTTTTCACTCTGAGAAGATGGTACATTAGCCATTAAAAGAAACAGAGGAAATTAAAAATTAGACAAAAGTCTGAAATCCTTCACACTGTGAGCAGGAATTAGCATGCACTATATTTAAAAGGTAACAATGGAAAAAATATTTTAGAAAAAGAAATAATCTGAGAAATTTAGTGAGGTTTTTGTTTACAAACTGTTGTATTATGCCTTGTTGTCCCATGATGAAGCTTAAGAAAAATAACGTATCACATCTTGAAAGACCAAATACCACAGTAGAGAGCAATAATGTAGGAGACAGTACACAGATTTCTTTCTAAGAGCCCACTGCCTAATTTAAATGTCTTTTCACTGGCCAATCATTTTCATTCCCAAGCCAAAATGATTGGAAACAAGCTCCTTCCAACCCCTCACTTTAGTTGCTAACTGAACCAATCAGAAAAAAGACCCATTTTGAACCTACACGGTAAATAGGTTCATACATTTAAAGAAACATGGATCTCTTAGCTCCCTTTGTTAGATTAGAGAAGAGATGCCTTATTTCATTCCTCAAGAAAAGTTATTTTTTTTGCATTCTGAAGTACAAAATGAACTATAAATATCATTATAATAAATTAAAATGTCCCCCAAATCATCCCAATATTGTAAGATATTTGTATTCATTAACCAAGAAGCTAGACATTCAATGATGGAAGCTATATTAGGTTAAAAATATTGTTCAGAAAGGAGTTTCAAGATTCTGACCTTCTTTTGTTCTGTCTATTATATAAAAAAAGAGCTGAAAATCACCTAGAATTAATTTTTTAAAATTTTAAATAGGGCCCCAATATCTATTTTCTCCTCACATTTATATTAAGAAGCTAATGAAATATAGATTACATAAAGCCAAAGGATCTATGTAAGTCCTCACTTGTTATATAAGGGGCCAGAACCTTATGTAATATGCATTTTCTTACTAATTCTTCAAATTTTTGAATGCTTTGTGTGATACCAAGGAATATTGAATAATGGAGTTTAAATGTTTTTTTAAAACTTCGAATATGTGCAGAGCATTTGAGCTACTATTTTCAGTAGTTTGGTGACATCTAGTGGAAATAGTGATTTACAGCCTACCATCCTGAGTTAAGTTTAAATCCTGTAGCAAAAGGGAATTGTTTAGGACTAAGAAGATGGATAAACAATCAAAGAAGACATTTCCCTACCTTCTTTACCAAGTAACAAGAGTGAGCGAGTTTAGGTAACCCTTCTGAAGAGAAACAATTTAACATCCATGTCAATTACTATGAAAAACATTTGTTCTGATTATAAAATACATGGTCTTTGTAAAGAATTTAGAATATGCAAAAACATGCAAAAAAAGCCCAAAATTATCCATGATCCTTCCACTCACAAATAAACATCATTGATATTGTATGTCTTTTCTTCCAGGCTTTATATATTTTTGTTGATGTTGTTATTTACTAAATTTGGATATTCTAAGTATATAATTTTGTATCCTGATTTTTTAACATTATGTGAGCATTTTTGTATGTTATCAGATATAAAAATAATAATAATTATGAGAAGAAGAAAACTATAATATTACTTACTTTTCAGAGTAGGATATTATAAGCCTATAATTTTGTGAATCCTATATGTCAGTCAGGAATGATGTAAAAATGTGGTTCTAAAAAAAGTTCTTTCATTAGCACAGTTTAAAGGAGAACATGCTACTCATAGAAAAGTTAAATGTGTGTTTTATATCAACAAACCTTTAAGGACTTACTATGTTACCAGACCCTAAAGGCATCAGAAATGAGTGAGATCCAGACCTTACTATAAGACAAAAGTAGTCCACTAGGGAAGAATGAAATATTTTTAAGAACAATAGAATTGTGATCAATGTATAGAACTGTAACACAGGAAGGAATTATCGCTGGAGGAAAGGTAAGTGGAAAATCCTCAAACAGGAGGTAACAGCTGTGTAGGGCTTTGAAGAATGAGCAAGAATGAAGGGTGTTTCACACAGAAGAAAGCCTGGGCAAAAGCAAGAAGCACAGACTGGCTCGGTGTAGGTTGGTATCCCTGGGAAAATGCGTAACAACAGAAGATGTGATGGGAGAAGTGAGCAAAAGCAGATGGCTAAAGATCTTTATCATGGAGGTTATGAAAACCCACTAAAAGTTCTTTTTTAAGGACAGTAACATGATTACATTAGCATTTTATAAAATCATGCTGACTGAAGTGCGGAAAATGAATAGCAGAGGAAGAAACCAGCTAGTGGGCTGTTGCAGCAATTCAGGAGGGAGACGGTGAAGCCTGAACTGAGAAAAAGCAGTGAGTTCAAACAGAAAACCAGAGATCCGGTGGCTGTTCTACAAACTGCAGGGTTCAAATGTGCTAGTGATGGAGAGGGAGGTGTCAGGGATGACCTTCAGTCTAGTTTAGGTGACTGATGTCTAAAACAACATTCAGACAATTATAAGTTAAGGGCAATATGTGCTTTTTAGATTGTGTGCTGCAATATAGTTTAGGATTGGACCAATCCTAATTTATTTTACCATTTTACAATAAATAGTAGGGAAAGGGGTATGCATACCTTATAAGACTGTTATGGTTTTTGAAGGTTTCCTTTGGCATGTAGCCCAAAGAAAAAGAAAATTTCACATGTTCTCACCACCCTAATGACCAAAAAAAATACCTCTACTGTAGGCACAGATTTGTTAACATATCTAATTGGCCTTAGCACAGTGCCAAGACTCAGGAGGTAAGAGGGGTGCTAAAGAGGTTAGAGATATAATCAAGGAGATTCAAAAGGAAAACCAATTTCAGCAGTCACAGAGATTTGTCTATATAGAGCATCATTAAAAAGAGTAAATGGCCTGCTGAACTCTTTGGTATTGAAAATACATTTCTAAAATGTAGAGAAGATCAAAATTATATCACTCAATGCTGTGTCTACATGCTTCTGTGCATATACCTACATATATACAAAGTAAAGTGGAGAGAGAGCTTGTAGAGCATGTGACTTGGAGACCTGAATCCCCCGGGTAGTGGTCACTAGTTATCTAATTCACTAAGCCAACAAGAACCATGTCTTGTACCCTTGCCATGTGCTCAATGCACCTTGCTGCCAGGCAGGAAACGTCTTCAGCTACCACTGATGGAGCGCTCACCTTGGCTAATTGCTTAACAAACATTATCCAGTTTAATCCTTTCAACAGCCTATGAGTTTGACCCTGTGATACTTAAGAGGGTTAAGCCATTTGTCCAGGGTCACTCAGCCAGTAAGTGGAGAAGCTTGGATTCAAACACTGGTCTCCTCTGACTCTAGATCCATGCCTTTAATCATTACACTATTCCAGGTTACTGTTCATTTGATTTTTAAAAAATCAATTTATTTAATATTTCACTAACACAATGAATCACGTATGCCACTAGCTAAATTCTTTATATCGACATAGAGTTTCATTCCTGCTTCAGACTTGTGGCTCCACAAATGATGAAGCAGTGTGCTCTTATTTTGTTACAGAGCATGCAGAGCTGGTATGTGAGAGACAGGTGGCAGCCAGTTGCTATGGCAATTGCCTGTCATTAATGATAAAGGGTAATTACTGCAGCAAATTTGTTTAGCTTGAAAATCTGACTTGCCCCTTCCCCACAGGGGGCACAACCCTTTATACCCTCTCTGCTCACAATGGCCTATCATCTTGTGTAAGCCCTACCTGGACCACTTGGCTTTGCTGCAAAGAGCTAAGTAAAGCCTGACTTCTTAATGATTCTAGAGAAGGAACATTAGATGAGTCACAGAAAGAGAAAAGCTTGGAAGAAAAGATACACATTTCCCTCCTTTCCCAAACTGTCCAAACTCATTTTCCCTTAATCAAAGTTTGTAGGAAATAATCCCAAGTATTGCACGTTTGTGGACCAAGTTCAATGACTGTTTGAATGGCCATACGTGTTAATTACTAGATGCTAAGACTGCAAAATCAAACAATCTTTTTAAACTGACATACAGAACTGTAAATCTATGTACTCAATATTACTTACAAGTCTTTCCAAGTCAGCTAGTAGGCCTTGTAATGGTGAGAACCGTGTTTAGTATGTCGGGGGGCAATGTAGAGTAAAAATTTTCATTAGTGCCTTTTATTATAATTCAGTATTATATATGAGTTGAAAACAGAACATTTCTATCCATAGTAGGTTACACAATGTGGTAGGTAAATATCGTCATAAAATAAATGCCAAAGTAAAAATCCCAGAAGCTGGAAAGCAACATAAAATCAAACACCTATTAGTCTCTAATTTCTTCCCACCCCAAAATTAGGGGTCCAAATATGTCTCCTACCTTAAGTTTCTTTTGAAATGCTGCCTGTATTTGCTTGGCCACCAATGACGAACCCTCAGAAATTGTTCTCAGAAACAGGAAGTCTAGTGACGGTATTAAGTCCTGTTCCATAATTATCTTTTTCCTTTTTAACCCAGTTCTCACTTATATTTAACACCTATTTTACAAAGAAGTAGACAAGCTTTTGATCCAAAATAGTGGACCATTCTCCACAAGAATATGTGCTACTTTTTGGAGACCAATGTGCTAACCTGTCTATAACCCTAGCCCTGGACTTTGGCCTGTTAACTGGAGTTGCATTTTATTGTGTCAAAATTTTTTATGTGGCGGTAGAGTAGCTATAGCAGAGAAAGTTTAGGTGGCAAACAATCAAAGGGGTGGCTCACCCATACATGATGTGTAACAAAGGTGGGAAGTGGGGAGGGTTCACCAGTATTTGTAATTCTCAAAACTGTGACTGTAAGAATCACAGAGATTCAAACACCCTGGAGCCTACGGCATAATGACCAGGCTCTTAACCCAGGACCGAACATCCCTTTTGATCCAGATAGAATGATTCTTTCCTTTTGAGAGCCTGCAACTGACAGAAAGAAAGTCATTACATACAAAAAGCTACATTCCACTCATCTACTGCATTTCTGTTCCATGGCACAGCAAATTAAGGTCAGGAAGTCTGGAGGAGAAAGAAAATTGGCAGAGGAATGGATGTGAAAGAGGAAAAAGGAATTAACAGAGTTTGGGGTCAGTCTTAGCCCCTAGGCACATCCTTGTTCATTTGCGCTGTTACTACCCTAAACAGCCAATCCGCTCATTTCCAGGATGGAGGGGAGTTTTACCTGTTTTGTCCCAGGATGTATCCCAGACCTCCCAAACAGTGCGTGGCACATGTACACTCTTGACGAATATCAGTTGAGAGAAATCCTGTTCTCCACTATCTAGTGCTTACTCTGTGCCAGGTGTTAATGCCGAATGCTTTTTATGCTTAATCTCATTTAATCCTTACAAGATTACTGAATCCTCATAAGAATCTCTGAAGTGGACCTTATTATTATCTTCATTTTACAGATGAAGACAATAGAGCTTTGCAGAGTTTAAGTAACCTGCCCCATGCTCACACAGCCCACGAGTGAAAGAGACTGTTTTCATGCCCAGATCTACCTGGCTCCAAGTTCCACCAGATTATACCAAGGTGAATTCAAACGCCCAGACTTCCACTTAACAGATCATTGCACTAGTCACAGGTACTACTCACTCCCAGAAAGTAACTCCAACCTGATGTATGTTTAAATACTTTCATTAGTTCACATTTTAAAAGTAATAGCCCTTGTAAAAATAATGAGCACGTAGCCCTTGCTTTATGCCAGGTACTGTCACAAGGGCTTCGCTTCATATGTATTGACACACCAAATACTCCAGTCATGTGACGTAGGCACCAATATTATCTTCATTGTGCAGATGAGGAAACTGAGGTTTAGAGAGGTGAGGTCACACCGTGAGCAAGGCGCAAAGGTAGGATCTGGATGGAAGAAGTCTGACTCTAGTTTCTGTAATCCTTAACCGCTATTCTATTGCGTCTGGCGTACCTACAAAGCTGGGGAAATGGCCACATAAGCCACTCAGTGTGGCCACTCAGCCTCCTTCACAGCCTGTACCTCAAGTACATGGGTAGGAACGAATCTTCGCTCCCTTTGCTATTCTTTGTAGAGATGCCAAGACCTCAGTAGATCATGATACTAAAAGTATGGAGATCAGAAATGAACTTTTCTCTAGCTTGACTAGCCCCTGAAGGCAAACCAGCATCACCCTCGCTTACTGCTTTGAAATTCTCTTTCATTGTTTGCATAAAATTTCCTTTTATTAAGTGTGGGATTTGAAAAGGTTTTCAAATAATTACTACAGTTAGTCTAAATGTAAAAAAGCTAAAAGGAAAACTGTTTGCAATTAGGATTTGCATAATTCCTTTAACACTGCCTGAGTTATCTACATTTGCAGCTAAAAGTAGAGCAGTATTTTGGATAAAACAAAATGAAAACCATTTGCCTGACCCTCGACATTTCTTTTAAATACCTCTGCTTGTTATGGGAACCCAAGTAATTAGATGCTTAAGCACTTTTTCAGAGAATTATTTTTATTAAAAAAAAAAATTATGCTTATTATGTCTTAAGTGAACTTTATAAAAGCAGGAAGGTTAATTTATGGGTTTTCAAACATGAGTCAATAGATCTTGTGAATCACTTTTCCTCATAGATGGGCCTCACCATCTCACAAATTCCGTCAGGAAGACTCAACTCTTCTCACTTGAACACATGTTTTGTGGGTACCTATATATAACTATAAATTTACATCAATATACATATATCACTTACTGCCAATTAGTATGCATTTATGAGCAGTGCCCAATAACCCTGATGATAAGTGAAAGTATATCAGCCGTGAGACATCCCTGGGAAACCAATGGGAATCTCAGCAAGTATTTAACTTAAGAGTAGGTGAAGGAGACTCATTACTGGCCTGGCTTGTTGCCTTGTTCTGTTTGAAACCTTGATTAAAGAAATAACAAACATGGAATGCTAATTAAACTGTTTGACCAATTTCAATAAACAAGCAGGTCTAATTTGGGGAACGAAGAGAGAGGATAAAACACGATGGCTCTGCTATTCCTTTTCTTATACCAGTTCTTTGATTCCTGCTACGAGAGTTCATGTCCCCAAAGGCCTCCACATCAGCAGGGTAGCTGATTCCAGGGTAAAGAGAGAGAGAAAAATGTGTCAACTTGGTGAAGCTCGCTGCAAGCTACAGCTTGCAGGACTCCCTGAGATCACAGCCCATGATTGCAGCCTGTCCTGCTCACGAACTGTCACCTAGCACGGCATGTTATAAGTCGTGAAGAACGTGTTTAAGTATAAATAGTCTTGCCTGGCTTGAGCAAGCAAAACTGTTCCTTTAGTTCAGCGCACACACAGCTTGGAGGCCAGTGTCCTGGGCGTACCAGTTGTATCTCCACATAAAATGAATGTCAGCAATGCCCTAGTATATAATATTGTCTATTAGACAGCGCATAAAGGCCTGCGCTGTGTGTACATACTGTAGCCACACAGAAAACATTACCAAATGAGCCTGCTTTTAGCCCACTGCCTCATACAGTGGTAATTAAGGAGAACTGCTTTTTGATTTGCAACTATTTGCTGTTCTGCAGGAAAAACAGAGCTTAGGCCATCTTGTTCCATTTGTTGTTGCCATGCTTAATCTTCTGATTCATGAGGAATTATTACACCCAACACCTATGGGGAATTTAATTGTTTGGCTCCTACTCCTATGGCAAATGTAATTATGGAGGAGGAGGATCTATAGATTAACATTTTTTAAAAGCTTCAGCCAAGAAAAAAATAAATAAAAGGAGGTGGAGTTTTTTGTAAAACCTCATATTGAATAACATACAGTGTTGAAACAATGCCAGTACTGAGCTTAAGAGGAAACATCAATGCCTAAATGGGAGGTCAAACCAGGGCCATGCAGCCCAGAAGTTTGATCCCATCACCATTAACTTAGAGATCAACACACCCCATCTAGCCCTCGGATATTTGTAGATAATCAGGATACATTTTGCTTGTGTAGATACAAATATAAGATGAAGTGTTTTTGTGAATTTTTAGGTCTGCTATCTTTGGTCCTTAATGACAAAGCTCCATCTTTCTACAAACAGATGAGTAAGAGAGCTTACTGGCAGGAATGACCTTGCATTTCATTGTTAAGCTATGCAGACAGGTGGAGGGACATGGGCTATAGCAGACCCTGCCAGCTCTACCCGTGTTCCTGGGACACTCCCATTTCAGCAGCACGCTACCAGCTGCCAGTATCAGAACCTCTGTTCCCAAGGACTTTCTGGAACTGTGGCTGGGCCTGCTGCCTATAGTGGCAGGCCAGTGACTCTCAGGAGTTGGTGAATACCCCAAATCCCTCACCCCTCAGGAAGGATCATTTGCACATGTTTTTTGCCCTTCTCAGGCTTTTACCACAGGATTAAGCTCCAGTTGCCCACAGTGGTAGCTGGCTTAATACCACATCCGTTATTGGCTGCCTTCCATTCCTTGAACCACTTTTCTGCTGCTTGACAGGTATTCCCTGCATCTGGAGTCCTTGTCTCAGGATCTACTTCCGGAGAAGCCCAGATAAGGACAGGTACCTGCCTTCAAAGACCACACAATTTGGTGAGGAGAATAAGATTAGAAGAGGAAAGGAGAAGAGATGAAATAGCTAGATCAATCATATGGTAAATGTAATTATGTGGGTCAGAGTTACCATATGCTAAGAAATGCAGGTTTTGTTTCTCTTTTTTCGATATCTTGTCCCTAGGCAAGCCCATATAATTCATTCATTCAATAAATATTTATTGCAAGTCTACTACATGCCAGGAAATAGGACAGCAACAACCAAAAAGTCCCAACTTACATTCTATATATATGTATAAACTCACAAGTCATGTAGTAAAATAAGTGTTACCAAGAAAAATAATGCAGGTGTATCAGTCTGCTCAGGCCTCCACAACAAGATACCACAGACTGGGTGGCTTAAACAACAGATATTTTTTTCTCATAGTTCTAATGGTTCTAGTTCAAGATCAAGGTGCCATCAGGTTTGGTTTCTGGTGAGGCTTATCTTCCTGGCTTGTAGGAGGCCACCTTCTCACTGTGTCATCCTTTGGCTTCTTCTCTGTGGAGAGAGAGAGAGACCTCTCTGGTGTCTTCTCTTCTTATAATGACACTAGTCCTATGGAATAAGGACCTCACTCTTATGATCTCATTTAACCTTTATACCTCCTTATAAGCTCTATTTCTAAATACTGGGGGATAGGGTTCGAATACATGAATTTGGAGAGCACACAATTCAGTCCATAACATAGGGTAAAGGCATGGATGGTAGCCATAGAAATTAAGCTTATAATCTTCAAACCAGTGAGGAAATGAGCCCTAAAATTTATTCAGTATCTGCTTGGAACAGGTGTGGCTATGTATTAGTTGACTACTGTCTTCATTGTGAATTTTGATAGGATAAAATTTATAATTGTGACTCCAAAGTAAGAGTGAGAATGCCTTCTCTTCCATTTTTATCCCTATGATTCGTCTTTACCATGCTGCTATAATCTCAATGATTAAAAAATAATGTTAACTTGTATACAAAGTTTTCAGTAGATAGCAGAAGACAATTTTAATTCTTTAAAGGCATAATCCTAAGCAGAAGGAATAAGTAAAACCGTGATCTGGAAACCCTAAAACAAGCCACAGGAGAGCAGGGAGGCCTTCAAAGCTGCCATGCCATGTATTGATGAGCTTCAGAGAACATTAGGAGAAGCAAAATTCCCATGTTCATTGTTAAGCCATTTTCAAGGGCTGCCTACTCTCTCAAGAACTTGCTTGGCTCTCCTTCAAACACTGCTTAACATGCCCAAATCAGAGAGTTGTATATAGACCACACACACTCCCCCTTTCCCCCTCCGAAAAGGACAGCCCATGCCTTCAGTATAATTATATGGTACAAATAATAGAGGTTTTGTTAACTACCAGCTCTTTTTGCAAAGCCTATCAAATATCAGAGACAGTATAATGCTGTAATTGCATCTATGAACCTGTGTAACATTTAGACAATGAGTTCTAAAGGTCAAGGTACATAACACACATTCAATGTATTTCACCGATGAGCCTAAAATGTTTAATATGATGTGAAACGAAACTAAGCATAGAACATATATTTCTCTGTAAGAGATATTAACTTCTTTAGCTATTATCAAATGCCAAAATATTATTTATTTTGAAAGAATTTTTTATTAATCATTTACTTACAATTTTACTTTTTGAAATTATAGAAGGATTTGATTCAGCATATGCTTGGCTTAACTTTTAGTCAACAATGGGTGGCACAAAAATCTCTGCTTTGCTTTGTTATTGAGGTGGAGATCAAATCTCAGTTTGACCTCTAGGGTTGCTTGGTCATACAAAGAAATAACCTCTTTAATGTTGAAGTGCTCCAAGGCCCAATCCTTGGTTCTATATCGGCAACAGGATTTCATCCAGTCTCTTGGCTTTAAATCCCAGATGTGGTCCAATGGCTCTCAAATTGACATCTTCAACACAGCCCTCACTCCTGAACTTGGGACTCACATATCCAGTTGCCTCCCTGAAATCCCCATTCAGAAGTCTACTAGTCATCTCAAGGTCATCAGCTCTAAAACTGAGCTCCTGATTTTATCCTACCAATCTTCCCTCACACACACACACACACAGAACTCCCTATCTTAGTAATTCCATCCCTCCAGTGGCTCAAACCAAAAATCCATGAATTTTTACTCTTTTCTTTCATCCAACACATCCCATCCACTAGCAAATCATATTGGTCTGACCTCAAAAGATATCCAGGATCCAACCTTTTCTTACCTCCTCTACTATTACTTCCCTGGTCCAAGCCACTAAACTCTCTTTCCCAGATTTACTTCAGAAGCCTTTCAACTGGCTTTCCTATTTCCACTTTTGAGCACTCCCTCAAGTCTATTTTCACCACAACAGCCAAAGAGATCCTTTCAAATATGTCAGATCACATCACTCATCTTATTCTCATTTCACCCTAAATAAAACACAAAGTTCAAACATGGGCTGCAAGATTCTACATGATAGCCTCCAACTGCTCAGCCTCACTCTACTCCAGTCACATTGGTCTCTTAGCTGCTCTTCAAACAGGCCTGGCAGTTTCCCTCATTAGGGGTTTGGCAATACCGTGACTTCTGCCAAAAACTCTCTAGTCCCAGATATCTCTATGAGGCTGACTCCCTCCTCTCCTTTAAGCCTTTGCTCAAATGTCACTGTCTCAATGAAGACTCTCCTAACCACGCTGTTTAAAATTGCAACTCACAACACCTCTCCTCATACCCCGATGGCCTTTGCTCTGTTTTCTCTTTTATCACCTCCTATACATTATATACTTTATTATTACAGTTATTGTTTATTGTCTGTCTCACCCAGACAGACTGTAAGGCCCATAAAGCTGCATCCTAAGAACCTATGACAGTGCTAAACACAATAAATATTTGTTGAATGAATGCAATGCCTTTCTTAATTTCTTTGTTCAAGAAGTTTCACTAGGGTTTCATTATGAGAAAAATGAATCATCAAAGAGAAGGGACTACTCATTCTGACTTCAAAATAATAACAATAAATCTAACATATGAATTTTAAAATACCAACAATTTTATTTAATGATATATTTGTCAGGAAAAAATTTCTAAAACTTGGAAGTAAGCAGAAGAAATGAGTATTATTTCAGTGCAAGTCTGTACTTGACTTTATTATTAAATGGGTTATTTTCTAATTCTGCAAGGGCAGAGGTTAACATGTAGGTCTTTTCTTCAGTAAATATGCAAATAATTTCTGTCCAGTAAAACAGATGACCTCAAAGACTTATGATCAATTTGGACATTTGGACATTAACTAATTCTGCATCTAACCCAGCAATCCATTAAATTTCCTATAGGTGCCTAGCTTCTCAAAGTTCTTTGGATTAATGTAACATCTTACTGGTTCCTTCATTACCTTTGAGATGAATAAAATCTTTGACATGTGTTCATATCCATGAGAGTCATGATTTAGCCTTGTTTTTTTGTTTGTTTGTTTGTTTTTAGAAATGTGGTCTTGTTCTCTTGCCCAGGTTGGAGAACAGTGTCACAATCCTAGCTCACTGCAGCCTCAAACTCCTGGGCTCAAGCAATACTCCTGCTTCAGCCTTCTGAGTAGCTGGGACTACAGGCAATTTAGCCCTTTTGAATATTATATTTTAACATGCTCAATAATCAGTTAATTTGTTTATTGCCACTGAGAACTATAGTGAAATATCTCAAGAGCTTGAAAATGAGAGAAGTAAGATTCTCAGGTAGAATACAATAGATTATATCATGTTCATTAACACAAAGACTTAGTGTCAAAGTTGTCATTCTTCATAAGTTCACTTATAAACTTACGGAAATCCTAATAAAGCACCATCAAGTTTTGGGTTTTTGTTTGTTTTTTGATTGATTTTTGAAACAATTCTAAAGTTAATTTGCAAAAAATAAACAATGATAGTCAGGAAACCAATGAAAGAGAAGAGTATGAGGGAGGACTAGTCTTACCAAATATTAAAATATATTTAAAAGCCTCAAAGTAAAAGATATATCAGCACATGAATAAATAGATATACCAGTGAGACTAATAGAAATGGACCCAGATACTTAAGAGAATTTAGCATAAGTTAAAACAGCAAAAGTGGCACCTCAAGACTGTGGGTAAAAGATGACTCATTAAATGAATGGATTTGGGGTAAATTCTAGGAGGAAAGTTATGCTAGATTCCTACCTTACACATTAAACCAAATAGATTCAAGGTTTCACTGTAAAAGATGAAATCATGTACATACTAGAAGATAACCTAGGAAAATTCCTTTATGTCTTTGGAAAAGGGAAGGCTTTGCTAACTAAGACTCAAGACTCAGAAGCTCCTCCCCAAAATAAGTGGCAAATTTAAGCCCATAAAATTCTTTCAAAAGTATGTGTATACTGTGTATGCATGTATTTTCCTCCCACATGTAAAAAAACAACTAATAAACTTAGAAAAGTTTCTAATTTTATCATAGACAAATGGCTAATCTCCCTTATATTTTTTAAACTCCCAGAAATCAATAAGATAAAAGCAAACTGATTGGGCCGGGTGCGGTGGCTCATGCCTGTAATCCTAGCACTCCGGGAGGCCTAGGTGGGAGGATCACTTGAGGTCAGGAGTTCCAGACCAGCCTGAGCAAGAGCGAGAGCCTGTCTCTACTAAAAATAGGAAAGAAATTAGCTGGACAACTAAAAATACATAGAAAAAATTAGCCAGGCACAGTGGCACATGCCTGTAGTCCCAGCTATTCAGGAGGCTGAGGCAGAAGGATTGCTTAAGCTCAGGAGTTTGAGGTTGCTGTGAGCTAGGCTGACGCCACGGCAACACAGTGAGACAGGCAACACAGTGAGACACTGTCTCAAAAAAAAAAAAGAAAGAGAGATCCTCCTCAGGTTCCTGCCCATTTTGAGCTAGAACTCAGGGAGGCCTAAAGGGGGCCCTAAAAGGGGGAGGCGGTGCTGTCTCTACCTCCACCTGGGGAAAAGGTAACTCGGCTCCTACCCTTGGTGGAAGCAGCAGGGAAGTTCGGACCAATCCTGGTTCATAAGCCCTTTGGTTTAGTAGAAGGTAAAACAAATAACTCTGGGTGACCTACACTGATCACCCTGATAAGTATGTAGAGACATTCTATCATTTGTGTCTAGTCTATGACTTGGTTTGGAAAGATGTACAAGTTACTCTAAGCCAGACTTTAAATGATTTTGAGAAATCCAGAGTGTTAACAGAGGCTAGAAAATTTGCCACGGGATTACACCTTTCAAATCTTAGATATCCAGTGGGTAAGACGGCGGTGCCTACAACAGTACCGGGGGGATAATAATTCCTCAGAAGAAAAGTGAGAGAGAGAACACTTTCTAGTATGTATCCAGGCTGGCCTCAAGGCTCCCAGGCAAAAGGCAGTCAACTATTCCAAGGTTTTCACCTAACCCAGAGGCCCTAGGAAGGCCTTCCTAGATCAGCTCTGGGAGGCAATAGAGAGACACACCACTCTTGATCTTAACTCCTATGAGGAATGAGGGATATTAAAAGATAAATTCTTGACCCAAGCAGCACCAGATATTAGGAAAAATCTCCATAAGGTTGTCCAGGACCCTACCACCTCCCTGGACAACATGGTGGAAAATTCTGTTTTCTATAACAAAACTTGAAAGCTCAAGTCCCAGGCATGGGAAAAGGAGCAGAGGAAGGAGGCTAGGCATGCCCAGTCACTGGCAGCATTGGTGCCCACATTCAGACCAGTGGCCAGAGCACCCACCAAAGGAAGGGATCTCTGGTGCCACATCTGCTGACAGGAAGGGCATTGGGCCAAAGACTACCCCAACAGGGACAGGCTGCCCAAGGCCCCTTGTCATTGGTGCCATCAAACAGGTCACTGGACCACACTTTGTCCTATGGGATTATCCCAGAAGGTGAGTTGGTCCCCAGACTGGATCATGGTACAACAATGAAGGAGCCTGCTCCTGTCAGCTCCCGGCAGATAACGATCACTGGCCTGGAGCCCAGGGTGACCCTCCTGGTGACAGGTAGGCTGGTAAATTTTCTTCTTGATTCTGGAACTGCCTACTCTGTCCTCCTCACTTACTCCAGAAAACTGAGACTCAAGCTGATAAGGAATCTCTAATATGGGTCCTTGAACAAAAACAGGCTGTTTAGGCATTAAAAATGGCTTTACTCCAAGCCCTAGCCCTGGGCCTACCACACCTTCAAAGAACTTAGTTTTATATGCTCATGAGAGACAGGGAATAACTCTGGGGGGCAGATAACAAAGCTTTTGGGGCCACAGTTACAACCAGTGGCCAATTTATCAAAGAAATTGGACCCCCAGCTGTAGGATGGCCTGCCTATTTCAGAGGAATAGCTGTCATATGTTTGGAGGATTTTTGAGACATTTTGGGGGGTTTTTTTGAGACATTTTGGGGGGCTTTTTTTCTCACTCTGTCACCCCAGCTAGTGTGCTGTGACATCAGCCTAGCTCACAGCAACCTCAAACACCTGAGCTCAAGCAATCCTACTTCCTCAGCCTCCCAAGTATCTGGGACTACAGGCATGCGCCACCATGGCTGGCTAATTTTTTCTACATATTTTTTTAGTTGTCCACCTAATTTCTTTCTATTTTTAGTAGAGACAGGGTCTCACTCTTGCTCAGGTTGGTCTCAAACTCCTGAGCTCAAACAATCCACCCGCCTCGGCCTCCCAGAGTGCTAGGATTACAGGCGTGAGCCACCACACCTACCCAGCCATATGTTTACTCTTACGAGAGGCCACTAAATTCATGATGGGAGTTTCCCTTACTATTAGAACCTCCCACCGGGTCTCCAAGCTCCTCCAGGGAAGGACGACAAAATGGATTTCAGATAGTTGCCTATTAAAATTCCAGGCTATGTTAATAAAAACCCCTGACTTAAAAATCAAGTCCTGGTCTGGACTTAACCCCACCAGTCTTCTTCCAGAAGAAACAATAGGGAATCTAGTAGGCTAGTATGTAATTGTGAAGACATTATGCTCCACCACTATCTTCCCAGGCAGATCTATCCTCAGTCCCCATCCTTTAAGCCCATCCGTGGTTCACTGATGGCAGCAGTTTTGTCAAGGATGGGGAATGGCGTGCAGTCTACGCTATAGTGACTGAGGGTCTAGAAGTGGTGGAGGCCCAAGCTTTACCAGCAAATACATCTGCCCAATTGGCCAAACTCAGAGCCCTAACCCAGGCTCTGCAGTTAGCCAAAGACAAGAGAGTGACCCTCTATACAGAACCTAAATATGCTCCCTTGGTGTTACATGCCCGTGCATCTATTTGGAGAGAGTTAGGATTCCTTACCACTCAAAGAATGCCAATTAAGTATGGGCAACAGATTCATGCACTTTTAGAGGCTGTTCAGGAACCAGCTGAGGTGGCAGTCATCCATTGTAAGGGACAACAAAGGGAGCTGATCTAATAGCTCAAGGAAATAGGGCTGCAGGTACGGCTGCTAAACAGGCAGCCCTGAATGAATTGTTTCCTAACCTAGTTGGAGCCCTAGTCCACTTTAATCCCACCCTCCCTATTCCAGTTTATTCCACCTCAGAAATATCTGACAGGTTGACTCAAGGGTATCATTTGAGCCCCTCTGGATGGTTAGTTAAAAGAAATGTCTATCACCAGCTAAAAAAAAGTCAAAAACTTGGTAGAAGCCACCCACGATGCTACCCACTTCAGCCCAAAACCACTTAGACATCTTCTGGAACAACATTTTGTCTCTCCTTTACTGGCCTCCACTATTAAACAGTCCACCTTGTTTTGTACATCTGCCAAACTAATAGTCCTCAAGGGGCTTTGAAGGCAAACCTTGCCTCTCTGGCCCAATGAAAGGGGACCTAACCTGGCAAGGACTGGCAGATAGATTTCACCCAAATGCCTCTCTATAGAGGATTCAAGTTCTTACTAGTGTTTATTAACACTTTTACTCATTGGGTTGAAGCTTTTCCTTGCAGGACTGAAAAGGCTGCTGAAGTTTCTGGAGGACATCATACCTTGTTGTGGCCTTTCCCAGTACTTACAGAGTGACAACGATCCTGCCTTTGCTTCACAGATTGTGCAGGGAGTCTCTAGGGCCCTGCAGATCTCTTACTATCTGCATTGCACCTGGAGGCCTCAGTCATCAGGCCAGGTGGAGTGAGTTAACCAGAGCCTCAAGCTCACCCACCACAACATGACCCAGGAGACCAGACTTAGTAGGTTGCAACTTCTCCCAGTCGCTCTTTGGTTTATGCATTGTGGCTAAAGCCCCCTTTTCTTTGAGTGCTTTTGAAATGCTGTATGGCTGACCTTTTTCTCTGATCACTTCAGATTTTGATTTTTAGGACATAGCTGGACACCAACATACCCTTCAAGTAGCTCAGTTCTTTCAGATGTTACAAGAACACAAGCTACTGCCTAGAGACCCTTCCTCTCCTAGTTCTCTCTGTCAGCCGTGGGACTTAGTGTTCATCAAACAGTGGAAGGATGGGTTCCCCATCTCCCAGCCAGCCCCAGCGTGGAAAAGTCCTTATCCAATCTTACTTTTCTACCTCAACTGCTATTAAGTTCCCAGGGATACTCACTTGGATCTATCATTCTCAGGTAAAGGCGTGAAAGGGCCAAAATGAAACTCATCCAGCCCTTGCAGGTGAGGACTCCAACACAGGAGGCAAATACTCATGTACTCCCTTGAAGGATCTTCAGTACCTGTTCAAACAGACTTCTCCTCCTGTGCCTCCTTCAGATAAGTAGTACAAACTGTTTATCCACGGTCAAGGCATCTTTTATCTTGGCAAACCAAACTACACATAACCCTAATGTTCAACCAAACCTGCTGGATATGCCTGTCCACTAAGTCATGGGGCTTTACTCAACCAATGATGTGGAAAACGTGGGGAAATCTCTCTCTTACTATCGAGCAACATTCCACCGCCTCACATACTTGGGGCACCCATACCCATGCTCAGATGGTTACAAAACTCCAACAGATCTGGCCTTTCCTCAATCACTCACAACCCATACCCTCCGGGGCCATATACACTTACCTTAGTAATATGGCCTGGGCCACCTTTCCCATTTGTATTACTCATACTTACAGACAGGGCCCAGATGTGGGAACCCTGCCTACTTCTCAATGTATACCTGATTTTGTCAGCCCTCAATCGCCCATGAGAAACACTAGTCAGAGCTTTGACTTTTGTAAACTTCGGGTCACTTGCCAGGACCCTGACTTTGCTTTTCTCAACCCAAATAATTACATTTTGACTACATTTCCCCAGCCTCCAATGCTTCAGACTGTCCTTCCTTCCCTTATGAGCCAGTTTTTTGGGGACATCCACAACGGGAGATTAATTCCCTGGTGGGCTCAATTAGCAAAACATCCTGTCCACCCTTTGTGGGGCACAACCGAAACATTACACTTCAGACAGGGGTGAGCTCTCCAATCCTGGAAAAGATCAATTCCTCATTTGCTCACCCCTTTATCGATCTCTTACTCAGAACCACTCTAACAGCCCAAGCAGCTGAATAGCATGATACCAAACTCCATGGAAGAGGACCTCACACCACCAGTGAATCAGTTCCTGTGCTGCTAGGCAAAATCCAGTTCACTGTCCAACTTCCTCCAGAGTAGGGGATATACTGGGTATGCAGCCCCCAAACATGCTGGGTGCTTCCTCCTTACTGGAGAAGCCACTGCTCCCTGAGCCAGGTATACCCAGATATTCAAATTACCCAGCATTCATCCACCTTGCCTTTCCTGTTGCATGTACAGGGCTGCCTACACACGAGGGCACTTCCCTTAATTCCCCTTTTTGCCTTTATGGGAACAGCAGCTGCTGCCAGAGTAGTCACAGGAGGCACATCCCTGGGCCCACAGCAGTCTTTGGCCGCAGAGGTGGCACAAGCCCTAGTGAAAACTAGCCATACACTCGCCATCGTATAGGAACAGTTGGATTCACTGGCAGGGGTTGCCTTATAAAATAGGCGGGCCCTCGATCTTCTAACTGGAGTAGAAGGGGACACCTACTTGTTCTTAAAAGAAAAGTGCTGCTTCTTTGTTAACAAGTCAGGACATGTTCAAGACAACATGAGTGCCATCCTAGAATCCGCCTTCAATCTCCATAACAACACATTTCTCATCCATGAGTGACAGGTGACTATATTTTGAGTAAGAAAACTAGTGAGATTTTATGATATCGTCTTCATTCTATGGGCTGCCCTTATTTAGCTATTGCATCTACTTTCAAGTTTACAATTAGTTGTCAGTTTTTTTAGTTGACTTTCCAGAATAACTAATAATGTCTAGCCACTCAGTTTTAACTTAAAATTCCAACTTTATTCTATAACTTAAAACAATGGTGCTGTAATATTTTTGTGCTCTTGCTCAACAAAAAATGATAATATTTAATGTTTTCTTGGGCCATAACTCCAATCTTCAGAGCTTTACAAGATCTTGTTCCTTCTCCAGGCAAGCAAGGATAAAAGTGATGTGCTTTAGTTTATAATCAAATCTAGAAGGAAAGAGAAAAGGGGGAAAGATCTGAATATACTTTAATATACTCTGAATATACTTTAAGTATGCTTTTCATTCTGAATATTTGCAAATGGAACCTGTGATGTAGGATAGAATTCCTATGAAAGTATTGTTCTCTTATGCCGTTGGTCCGCTAGCTTCAGCTGTGTTACTTTCATTGCGATTTCAGCAAGAATTCAGAAGAGAAAGAAAGGATAGAAACTCAAACAGAATGACTAATCTGTAATACAAAGACAATGAACTCCAATGCAACAGGACAGCAAATTAGAAGGCTGGGAAGTTGTTAGCCATCAAAAGGAAAAAGAAAAAGAGCTTTATTTCCCCACTTTGGGAGCATTCTTTGGAAACCAGAAAAACTTAGCAATATAGTTAACCCAGTTCCTACAAATGTGATTCTACTTTCAAAAGAAAGCCAGGCTAATATTTTAAACAGCAATTATATTTTATGAAAATGGAAGAAGAGAGAGTGAGAAGGACTTCAAAACTCCAAAAGCAACGATGATGACAAACCAATCAGAAGACAGTTTAAGATCTCCATTCACTTCAGCTTTTTGAAATGAACAGTTCTGGTCCTCAGCACTCCCAAGTTTTATCGGCCTGGCGAAGACCTGGTGAGTAGCAGAAATTGCTGCCAAAGGGATCCATATGCAAAATGGAAACTCCTGCTTTCCAAAGGAAAAAATGAAATAAAACGTAGACCACCCACCCAGGCAGGAAGCAAAAGAGTGACTTAAGGCTCTTTCATGGCCTTCTCTTCTTTGGTGACTCCCCAGGAGTCTTAGAGAGAATGGGTCACCATGAGCTTATCATAGAAGACCTTTCCCACAAGAAGTTTTAATCTTCCAGGACACTAAATTAAGACCAAAATTCTTCTGAGCTATGGAAATCCTGATGCGCTAGCGATTGATTGCAAGTGGAGCATTCCAAAACAATAGCAAGGAAACCAAACTCCGGGACAGTCTTTTAAATCTGCAAAATCCAAATCAGAGGTTCCTGTGAATATTCCAAGTGATTTTTTTGTTTCCAAATAATTTTCCTGAATTAAAAAAAAATCCTCAAAATACTTAACATGATCTTAACATACTTCAGCTAAGATTGTAAATGTGATCAAATGCATTTAATGAAGAAAATTACTTTTTATAGTAATTATCTTATTATCATAAAGGTGTTTTGAGAAAATTATTTATGAAACCTCTTTTTTTTGTTGTTCTAACCCGGCAAGCTAAACATGTTCCATTTATTTTTAAATGAAGTGAAAATTAGCCAGGTGTGTTAGATAAGCTTTCTATACACAGGTCTAAATATTGACAAAGGGAGATTTGTCACTGGAAAAATCATCAGTCTAGCAATTATCACGTTAGCATGTTAAGTGGAAGAAGATGTGAAATTTCCAAATGTGTCAATATAGATTATTTCATTTCCACTAGCTATCAGCTATACTGTGAACATCAGTCCTTTAATGTACACTGAGCAAGCAGTTCAGCTACAGAAATTTCTCCTGTGCCTAAAAAAAAAAAATCACAAGATCTGGTGTGAAATCACATATGTTTCTAACTACTACTTCAAATGACCTAAAAGAAGGGAAAGAGATGCAAATGATGACAAAAGTACTTTTCTGTGTTATTTATTTTCATAAGGAGTGTATTGTAACTTCTCTTTTATTGGGTTATGTGAGTATTTCCCTCCATTCTCATTGGTCCCAACCCCACAGGTGTTTCAGAAAATATCAGCGGCATCTGCAAAGTCAGATCATATTACTATACTTATGGTACTAAGAAAACACAGGTTCTCAGTAGTAACTATTTTGTTGCACACTTTAGACTCCTATAAACTGCACCTGAAGTGTAACCAGCTCCATGAACCCCTATATAATCCTCTCCTTTAACTAACTGCTTGACCCTTTGAGTTATTTCCCAGAAATGATGGACTTGAACTTCTGGCCTAAATTGATCCTCCCCCCTCAGCCTCCCAAAGTGCTGGGATTATAGGATTTTCTACAAGACAAAGGGGTTGAGATTCTGAAGACCTCAGGGCAGACATCCTGACATCAGGACTCACCATCCCTCTCCACCTGCCCCAAGGCATGTGGCTCCTCCTTGAAAAGCCCATGGTCTCCATTAGTTGGGAAGACAGATTTGAGGCAGCTTCTCCTGTTGACCCGGCAAGATGTCTGTTGTATTAAAAATTCCTTTCTTCCTTGGCAATCCTCATTTTCTCAATAATTGGATCTTTGTGTGGTAAGCAACTAGACCTAGACCAAAACCTCCTTGTGGTTTTGACAGCAGAAGGTGAGAGAAAGTGCTACTAATTTGAGGTGTTAAAAAAGTATCAGATGTATATAAGAGTAAATTCAGGCAACAGGAAAATTCCATCTTTTTATCGCTAGGCGATTGAGTAACCAGGTAAGATAATGCTGTCCCTCCTAGAACATTCCTAAATATATCCCTTGATGGGGTTTAGGACACACTACCCCAAAATATGGCATCTTGGCATTTGAGGAAACAGCAGAAGCAAAAAGATTTCTCTAACTTTCTCCTTCACTTCTCCCCTGAAGTAGGCCATGAAAGGATTCTCTAACCTTCCTCTAAAGTAGGCCATAAGACCCTCATATGCCCTATACCTGGAGGAAAGGAATGTTACACATCAACACAGAGAAGAACCTGAACAAATAGGCCTTGCTAAGTTTCCCCCAGCTTATTACCATTAGATCATATCCTTCTGTACAGTCATATTTCCCCACAACTATCCACTTCTTCATCAAACTTAGCATAAAAAGACAGTTTTCCCTGTTTCTTTGGGTCTTCATTTCTGAAGACTCTGTGTCACATAAAACATATTAAATAAATTCGTTATGCTTTTCTGTTGCAATTCTGTCTTTTGTTACAGGGGTCTCAGCTATGAACCTATTAATGTGTGAGATTGAAATCTTTCCTCCTTTCCACCCTCAATGACACATTTTGGTCCCTTTTCTTTCCCTTATTTTAAAATTTCTCTATCCCCATCTTTCTTCTTCCTGTGCGTTCAGTGAGATATGAGTATTTACTAAGCCTCTGTTCCTTTTCTTGTTTGCTGTTCATTGATTCTCATCTTGCTGCTAATCATGACTTCTTCCTGGTTTCACCAAACTCCCAGATACAAGAGTCCCTAAAAATGTGCGAATGAAAGCACTCTCTGTCCACGAGTGGCATGTTTGAACTCCCCATAGAGTTTTCCCAGTTTTAATACTATTTTCTGGATTTCCATTTTGGTTTGTAGGAGCTGAAAGGTGTGATACGTTTCCTTATCCATCACGAGGGTCACAGCCAACACTCCCATAACAAAAGACAGGTAAACAAGAGGAAAGCATAACAAGTTTTATGTGACACAGAAGCCTTCAGTAATGAAGACCCAAAGACTCAGGGAAAACTGTCCATTTGTATGCTTAGGTTTGATGAAGAATGGACAGCTGTGTTGAAATGTGATTGGACAAAAAGAGTATGATCTAATGCTAATAGACTAAGGGGGAAAACCCAGCAAGGCCTGACTGCTCAGAATTCTTCTTGGCCACTCTGTGTAGCAATTCTTCCTCTCAGGTATGGAGCAGGACCTCTCTGGAATGAGGGTCTTCAAGAGAGAAGGGAAAGAGTGACCTTTCTAGGTTTTATACCTGGCTTGGGGAGAGAGTGTTTCTAGTTTCTATGACCCACTTGGGTAAGAGGACTTCTGGATTCTTTGGGGGGAGATGGGAGATGAGAGTGCAGGAGAAGGTCAGAAAGAGACTTTGCTTCTGAGGCTGGTTCTGAGGCCTTCCAATCTCTTTTAGTCCAAAGTACTCAGCATGTCAAAGTGTCACACTTTGGGATATTAACATTGCTTTCTGAGCCCCAGAAGTTTCAACTTTGTATTTAGTTACCCTAATGGTCTTCACTTTGTAATCATTTATTCATTCCTTAAGCTTTTCTAATCTTGTCTCTGCCCTCCTACTTTGCTGATTTCTCTTACAGGTCATCAATGACCTCCTCATCAGAGAATCTAATAACACTGGAGGGTACTTATCTTTTTCTGCAGGATTAGACCCTGTTGCCTCTTTGTTGATGCTTTCTCTTCCTTTCTACACTGGAACTCTGCACTCTTCTGGCCACTCCTATTTCCTACTTCTACCACTTTCAGTGGGTAAGAATCTTCACAATTCTGTTCTTGGCTCGGGCCTTTGAGTCCCACTAAAACCTCAACCATTCCCACAGCCTCAAGCTCACCTCTGTCATCATGGCTTCAAAACTTCCATTTCTGACCTCAACGTCTCATAGATAAGAAGCCACATGTCCAAATGTTTGCAGAGAATCTCCACCTAAGTATCTTTATAGCATCTCAAATATATAATAGTATGTCCAAAATAAATGCATCATCAACCTACCTCTCCAAGTAACTTTCTACAACTACCTCTATTAACAGGACCACCAATTATACAAGTCTGAATTATGTCATCATGAACTCTCAACTTCATTCTCCATATCCTACGTGTTGCTGAGACATGTGGATTCTTCCCCTCTAATGTATTTCCATCCTATTGCCACCATTTCTAGTTCAAGCGTTTATTTCCTTTGCCTGGACCAGTGGTCCTCAAAGTGGCCTGACAGCATCAGAATCACCTGGGAGCTTGTTAGAAATACAAATTCTCAGATTCTACCCCAGATCCACTTAATCTGAAACTCTGCAGGGTGAGGCTAGCAAACTGTTTTAACGAGACCTTCAGATGGCTCTGATGTGCACTAAAATTTGAGAACCTGTATTATTACAGATGATTATTACATTACAATAATGACTTTTAGTTGGCCTTCCAGTTGCCAGACTCTCCCTTTCTCATGCCACTCTAAGAATCACCTTTCTAAATAATAACTCTGATCATTCCACTTCCTTGATAAAGACATTTGGTCCTATATTGTTTTCAAGTAAAAGCCAACCCCCTCATTATGACATCTGAAAATAAAACACTCAACAAATTAGGAACAGAAAGGAATTTCCTAATCTTGATAAAGGGCATCTATGAGAAACCTTCAGCTAACATCATACTTAATGGTAAAAAATTGAATGCTTTTTCCCCAAGGTCAGGAAATAGGTGAGGAGCTAGCCACTCTCACCTTCTTATGCAACATCATACAGTAGGTTCTCCCAGTGTAGTCAGGCAAGAAAAACCAACTAAAGGAATATAGATAGAAAAGAAAGAAGGAAACCTATCTTTATTTACAGATGACATGATCCTAAGGATTCTATTAAAAAAATTACTAAAACTAAAATAAACTTAAAAGGCCACAGTATACAAGATCAATATATAAAAATCAATTATTTTACTTCTATATACTAGCAACAATCAAAAAATAAAATTAAGAAACAATTCTATCCTCAATAAAAATAAAATATTTAGGAATAAATTTAATAAAAAGAGTGAAAAACTTGTACTCTGAAAACTACAAAACATGGTTGAGAGAAATTAAAGATCTAAATACATAATGTTATAGTTTGTGTTCATGGATTGGAAGCCTCAATATTGTTAAGATAGTACTTTTTCCCAAATTGTTCTATAGATTCAATGTAATCCCAGTCAACATCCCAGCAGTCATTTTTATAGAAATTGACAAGCTGATTCTTAAATCTGTATGAAAATGCAAAGGTCCTAGAACAGCCAAAACAATTTTTTAAAAGAACAAATTTAGAGAATTTATACTACTCAATTTCATAAATTACTATAAAACTACAGTAATGAAGACAGTGTAGCAGGTATAAAGATAGATACATACATAAATGGAAAAGAATTTGGAGTTCAGAAATAAATCCCTACATTTATGGTCAATTGATTTATTTGGGAGCATTATGGTTTATTCAACAAATGTTACTAGGACAAATGGATAACTATATCCAACAAAACGAACTTAGACCCTTGCCTTACCCTATACATAAAAATTACCCCAAAACAGATCATAGACCTAACTGTAAGAGCTGAAGTTTTAAAATGTCTAGAAGAAACCATAGGAGAAACCCATGGATTAGGAAAAAAAATTCTTAAACATGACACCAAAAGCATGATCCACTAAAAAAAGTCATAATCAAAATTAAAAATTTTGACTTTCAAAAATCACCAATAAGAAAAACGCAAAGACAAATTACAGACTACGAAAAAGTATTATGCATATCATATGTCTGAAAAAATGGCTAATAAGCAAATAAAAACATTCTCAATGTTATTAGTCATTAGGGAAATACAAATTAAAACCACCATAAAATGCTATATACACACATTAAAATGACTAACTTTAAAGAGTGACAATATTGGTGGTTGGCAAGGGTATTGAGAAATTAGAAACCTCATGTATTGCTGGTAAGAATGTGAAATGGTACAGACAATTGGAAAACAGTTTGGCAGTTTCTTAAAAGGTTAAACCTAGAGTTACTATATGACCTAGCAATGCTACTCCTCCGCACGTACCCAAGGAAAATGAAAGTATACATTGACACAAAAACTTCCACATAAATTTTCATAGCAGCATTATTCATAATAGCCAAAAACGGAAAGCAATACAATGTCCCTTAATCAGTGAATACGAAAAACAAATGTGCTAGGCATATCCATACAAAGAAATACTATTGAGCAATGAAAAGCAATAAGTTTCTGATACAGACTACAACTTGGTTAACCCCCCAAAACAATATTCTAAGTGAAAGAAACCAAACATAAACTATATATATTATGGTTCCATTTATATGACATTTCCAGGAAAGGCAAATGGCTGCCTAGGGCTGGGAGGAAGGTGTGGACTGACTACAAATGAACATGAGAAAACTTTTTGGGCTGTGAAAAATGTTCTAGAATTGAGTCACACAGGAAAATTTATTCAAAATTCTATAAATTTGCTAAAAATGATTGAATTATACACTTACAATGGGCAGATTTTATGGTATGTAAATTATATCTGAATGAAGCTATTTTTAAAGAATTATTTTAAAACCCTTAAAAAAAACACACACAAATGAAATCAGCTACATAAATTATATACTATGAATTCTGTTCCATTTACTCTGCAATAGTGTAAAAATCGCATATTTCATCAAGATTGAAAGTAAATATGGAGGCCGAGCACAGTGGCTCATGCTTATAATCCCAGCACTTTGGGAGGCTGAGGTGGGAGGATGGCTTGAGGCCAGGTGTTTGAGACCAGCCTGGGTAAAATAACGAGACTTCATCTCTAAAAGCAAAAATAAAAAATAAATAACTGGGAATAGTGGCACATGCCTGTAGTCCTAGCTATTCGGGAGGCTGAGGCAGGATGATCACTTGAGCTACTCAAGAGTCTTCAGCGAGCTATGATTGCACCCCTGCACTTCAGCCTGGGCAAGAGAGCAAGACCCTATCTCTAAAAAAATAAAAAATAATTTTTTTTAATTAAAAAAAGGAAAAGAAATATGGAGAAAATTAAGAACATTTTGTTATAAATTAACCCCACTCTCGCACTTTATATAATGCCATTGTTACCCAGTTATTTTTCTGTTAAACTGTTTATACAAGCTAGTCTATTCATATCCATATCTGTGATGGTGAATTTTATGTGTCAACTTGTCTGGGCTAAAAGATGCCCAGACAGCTGGTAAACATTATTTCTGGGTGTGCCTATGAGGGTGCCAGAACAGATTAGCATTTGAATCAGTAGACTGAGAAAAGAAGATCTCCCTCACCACTGTGGGTGGACATCATTCAATCCACTGAGAGCCTGAATAGAACAAAAAGGCAGAGAAAGGATGAATTTGCTCTCTCCTTCAGAGCTGGGTCATCCATCTTCTCTTGCCCTCGGACACTGGTGCTTCTGGTTCTCAGGCCTTTTGACTCGGTTTGGAACTATACCACCAGCTCTCCTGGATCCCCAGATTCCAGACAGCAGATCATGGGACTTTTCACCCTCCATAAGCATGTGAGCTGATCCCTTATAGTAAATCTCTTTCTACATATCTATATATGTCTTCCTAGTTCTGTTTCTCTGGAGAATCCTGACTAATACAATACCTAAACAGCTTTCCATCACTTAGCAAAAAATTTTCTTACTTATAATATTTTAGCCATGGTCAATTATGGTTTCTTTCTTACTATGATTATTTGGAGAGAATATCTACAAGAAAGTCTCTTTTTCTCTGTGATAATTTCTCCAGAACAATGTCTCAGAACTTCTGTACCTTTGGGTCTTGCTATTTGTTCCCTTTCTTTTGTCCTACAACCTACTCTTCTCTTACGTGGTTCAAAATTTCTGAAACAAGTAGGAGATATCAATACTATCCCCAAGTTAGAGGAAACAGCTATACCTCAGCACGGTTTTTCTCCACTGTACTACACTACCATTATGAGCACTAGAGATCAAAGGCAGTAAAATTCTAACATAACTCAACAAATAAAATCTAAAAATTTAATCATGTAAAATGCACTTTGCATTACAGTGAAATCAATGAAATTACCAGGAGTGGCTACTGCCTATCCCACCAAATAGAAGTTTCTGGGAATCTGATTATGCATTCCAAATCCACCTGATTGTAGCTGTATTTTCTCACGAACTGGTTGTGGTTTTCTATTCTGTCTTAAATTTCACTGGAAATAATTTTGAGCTCTGTGGCTAGCTAGAACTAACAGAACAGTGGCAGTGATTCCAGGAACATCAGGGTTTTTGGCATGCATATTATGAACCTGATATAAAGAGGCTGAATAGAAAGAATACTGAGAATGTAGGGATCTGCTTTTTGCCTCCACTTCTTAAGAAGTGCCTCAATATCTCCACCCAATCTCGTCCTTCCCCACACCTTACATCCCACCTCCCTTCTCAAAAGATAAGAATTTAGCCCACCCAATTTGAGAATGAGGGTTATTGAAAGGATGGGAGCCAACCACCAATTGTGTTATATCTGAATTCACATTATCATCATGTGTGTGTAATTACAGAGTTTTACTAAATGTAACAAAGAACCCAGATATAAAACCATCCTCATATAGCCATTTAATCTTCGACAAGCAGACAAAAACATACACTGGGGAAAAGAATCCTTATTCAATAAATGGTGCTGGGAAAACTGGATAGCCACATGTAGAAGACTGAAACAGGATCCACACCTTTCACCTCTCACAAAAATCAACTCATGCTGGGTAACAGACTTGAACCTTAGGTGTGAAACTATTAGAATTCTAGAGGAAAACGTTGGAAATACTCTTCTAGACATTAGCCTAGGCAAAGAATTTATGAATAAGACCCCAAAGGCAATCACAGCATCAACAAAAATAAATAAATGGGACCTGATCAAATTAAAAAGTTTCTGCACAGCCAAAGAAACTGTCAAGAGAGCAAAAGACAACCCATAGAATGAGAGACAATTTTCTCAAGTTATACATCCAATAAAGGCTGATAACTAGAATCTATTTAGAATTCAGGAAAATCAGCAAGGAAAAGTCAAAAAACCCTATCAAAAAGTAGGCAAAGGACATGAACAGAAACTTTCCAGAAGAAGACAGAATAATGGCCAACAAACATATGAAAAAATGCTCACCATCTGTAATCATCAGGGAAATGCAAATCAAAACCACAATGAGATATCACTTATCTCCAGTGAGAATGGCCTTTATTAACAAGTCCCAAAACAATAAATGTTGGCGTGAATGTGGAGAGATGGGAACACTCATACACTGCTGATGGGACTGCAAACTAGTTCAACCTCTGTGGAAAGCAATGTGGAGATACCTTAAAGCAATACAAGTGGATCTACCATTTGATCCAGCAATCCCGTTACTGGGCATCTACCCAAAAGAACAAAAGTCACTCTATGAAAAAGACACCTGCACTCGAATGTTTATAGCAGCACAATTCACAATTGCAAAGTTGTGGAAACAGCCAAAGTGCCTATCGATATATGAGTGGATTAATAAAATGTGGTATATGTATACCATGGAGTACTATTCAGCTATAAGAAACAACAGTGATATAGCACCTCTTGTATTTTCCTGGCTAGAGTTGGAACCCATACTATTAAGTGAAGTATCCCAAGAATGGAAAAATAAGCATCACATGTACTCATCAGCAAATTGGTATTAACGGATCAACATATAAGTGGTCATATAGGAATAACATCTATCAGGTGTCGGGCAGGTTGGGGGGAGAGAATGGGTATATATATACATAATGAGTGTGATGTGCACCAACTGGGGGATGGACATGCTTGAAGCTCTGACTCGAGGGAGGAGGAGGGGCAAGGGAAATATACGTAACCTTAACATTTGTACCCCCATAATATGCTGGAAAAATAAATAAATAAATAAATAAAAGAAAACAAACAAACAAACAAAAAAGTGACCAGTGTTCACACTGGGTGTATATGTGTGAGCTTCCCAAACATTTATTCATGATCATTTAATACACACACGTACACATATAAAAAAGAAAAGAAAATTGTGAATTCGCTATAGAAAAGTTACAATATTTCTAATTCAAAGTTAAACAAAACGCATGCTTCTAGTGGTGGTCATTGTGGTTGACTTAGCAAGATGACGTGTCTAAGTCAATCAAGGTAACCCATTTCTCATTCAGTTATTGGTTTACAATGGGCACATGACCCAACCAGCCATGGAGATATGAGAAAATCAGGCGTGAACTTCTAGAAAGCATTCTTCATTCCTAAAAAAAGAGTTTCAAGGAAGACAGTAGCTCACTTTCCCCTGGAGTTACTGGGCCTGGATAGAAAGCTTGGAACTGCTGTAGCTATCTTGTGAATATAAAGAAAACCAATGTCAAAGATTTTCTACCTAACCAAACTTTAGTCAGGCTGCTCTGAGCCCTCTAGTCTACTAGGCTTGACCTTGGGCTTCTTTCTCTGTCCTTGTAGAGCCCAGTTTTACCAGGAATCCTGATAGGTCAATTCAGCCAGAATCCTTTGCTCTCAATATCTGATCGTCCTAAATATCTGACCAAACTCCTGATCTCCTACCTTCCCCCAGGTAATATCTCATCCCTGGCCTACCTTCAGCAAGAATCCTATTAGGTCAGTTTACCAAAGAATTGCCCTTCCCTCTTGGTAATTTTCCATCCACCAGTCCCCCTACCCTGCTCCTTGGCTGTAAATCCCCACTTTTCCTTGTTGAATTGAGAATTGAGCCCAGTTCTTTTCTGAAGTCTCTTTTCCCCTATTGCAATAGTCTCTGGTTACATCTGCTTTTACCTCTTAAACTACCGTCCACTCTGGTTTTCTTTGACAACAGCCTCGGTAAGAAACCAGGGGTGAGGACAGCAAGGCTGGAAGATAAAAGGAACCTGTGTCCTCAATGACCTTTGTGAGTTGCTGATCATACAACCTGTTTGAGCCAAGGTTTTGGGGGGTTTGTTTGGTTGGTTGGTTGGGTTTTGTTTTTATAGCTTGTGCAGAAAGTGTCTTAAGACAATGCTTTTCTGTGGTTGAATTCAGGCATTCCATCCTAAACAAAAAAAACATTTTCATAGGTTTAAATATATAGAAGAACTATTATTTCAAAAGAAGGTGATAAAAGGGAAAAGGAATACGAAGTGGTGGTTCAGGATGAAGGGTGACTCTATACTTAATCATATGGCTCCTTTCTTCCCCACCTTTTACAAGAATAAGAACTATATCAACAAATGCTCTGAAATCAAGAGAAAACAAAACAAAGAAATTATAAACTTGCCTATAGCATTAGGGAGTCCCAAGTCCAAGATTGAGGCATGTGAAATTTCACATTAGCTGGCCAACCACATCCAGTGATCTCTGTGGGAAACTGCCACTGATCTTGGCCTTGCAAGGTGCCCAAGAAACTCCCCTCCCACCTAACAGAACAGCACAGAGCCCCTGAGGAATATGTTAAATGCCTTGCCTTTGTAGAACATTTTTAACTTGCTGCAGTACTTTCAAATCCATTAGCTAATTGCGATCTTCAAAACAGTGTGCTAAGGTAGACATTACCCCCATTTGACAAATGACAAGTGCAGAGTGCATGGAGAAGGTGAAAACATTTGCTTAAAATAACCCAACTAACTACATTATACATAGTCCATAGCTGAGATTACTTGCTTAGAAAAGGAAATACACTCTGATCCTATTGTAAATATGCTCTGCTCAGGATTTTCCAAGAGCCAGAAGGGACATAGTGTCTCTGAGTATATAGGTATACACTGAATACACACTTACCTATCTTTGTTCTCTGCTGTGGCCAGTTTCTATTTCAGCCTCATAACTTCCTATAATTCCCTCCTTTATTGTTTTTCATCCATTCCCCGGGGCCAAATGATGCGGAAACTCTATGAGGGAAATGTTGAACAAAGAAGCCAGAAAGGTACCGCCTAAGAAAAGTGAGAAGTACTGCACCAGAGAGATCAGCTAAAAAAGGAAAAGATGCATCTTTTACATTGATCAAACCAAAGACAAGTAGAATGGATTAACTTGGTTCAATATTTAAATAGAGTCCAAAATAAAATCAAACTCTTAACATCACACATTTACAAAGGAGTCAATTGTACCCCTACCAAAACAACTAACGAAAGAAAGGAAAATGGTCTCTACTTTCTAGAAAGTTTAAAAATGATGATCAAAGGACTAAATAGCCAGTTTCAAAATATTTGGAGATGAGATTCAAACTGTTAAGTTCAAGTGCTAGAGAAAAGAAAATCGGAAGTGATTGCCACTACTGTAAATCTATTCTTCCTTTGATTACCAGTGTAGGAACATATTATTTTAAAATATCTTTTTTTTTTCAGAATTTCACTAAACCAAAAGAATAAAATTCGAAGTATAGATTTCCCCCTTTTCTGTGTAACATAAACCACAATTAATCTGTTCATTCCCCAGTCTTACTGGAGGCACATATTTTTATATTTAAGAGTACCTTAATAATGTTTTATTATAATGACTCCTATAAGAAATACTTTTTCATATTCAATTATATGAAGATTTGTTAACTGATTTGCCCTGACCTTTCCATTAGATATTATATAATATGTTAGAAAGAGAGGTTGGCCAGGGAATTACCTTTGAAAATGAGAAGTTAGGGGAAGAAGCCATGAAAATTCTCAGAGCAGATTTTGAACTGGAAGTTTTAGAAAGAAACCTAGAGTAGGAAGATAAAAGAAATTCAGCGGTAGACAGAGAGCACCATTTGCAAATTAATAGAAAGCTGATTAAGTAATTTCTGATGCAATAGTTTTTCTACTTCTATAAGCATTGTAAAAGTTTTATTTACATGTATATATTGTGGGATATAAAAAAGTAAAATGCATAATCACTGCCATTTAGTAACTATAAAGAAATTTCTTGAATATATTTCAGCAGTTCAGTATTTTTCTACCACTAAATAAGATAGAATCTATGAACTTACTAAATAAGATAGAATAGATGAACTCAAATCTCATAATTCTGTATTTTTATCTTTAAGAAGCATATCTGAAGCTTCTAATGATAACAAAAGAATTTGAAGCAAATAGAGACAATGCACACAACATACGGCCAAAGAAAAGAAAGAACCCCCTTTCGAAAATTATAATCAATTATCTTTAAAGAAATAAAAGAAGATTGTACATGTATGAAATAAGAATGGAAAGTTATGAAAAGATGAAAATAAGAGAATATTCAGAGAAGGATTTCTTAGGAATTAAACCACATTTTAAAATTTTAATAGTAGGGTAGAAAAATTAATTTGAGTAAATTTCCCACAAACTATTCCAGAGGGAACAAGAAAACCAAGGGGAGGAAATTCTCAAAGATATAACATAAGAAATGTTCTCAGAACTAAAGAACATAAATATCTAGAGAAAGAGGCCTCATGTAATGAAGGAAGAGCCACACCCAGTCTCATCACTGTGAAATTTCAAAACACTGGGGTAAACAGAATGCTGTTCAGTAGCATATGTATGCTAAAAAATAGTGTAGCCATGCCTTCAGAATTCTGAGAAAATATTATTTTTAATTTATAATTGTATACTTAAGCTATCATCCAAATGTAAGATTAAATTAAAGCCAGTTCAAATATGCAAGAATTTAAAGATTTTTGTCTCTCATGTGATGTTTTCTAGGAAGCTACTAGAGGATATATTAGGTTATTAAGCATGAAATGTCCAATTTCCCTAAGTGCTAAGTTTGAGAGTTGATATCTCTGACATTTCATTTTGACACTCCTTCTTTTTATTGTGAAGGTACATCCTCAGTCTTTCAAATGCACAGTTTGACTTGTGATTATCTTTCACATTTTTTAGAGCAATTTTTGTGAAACCATGGATAAGTCAAAAATGCGTGTTATTTTCGAATATGAGTTCCTTCATGGAACCAATGCTGTACAGACAACTCAAAATATCAACAAAGTGTTTGGGAAAGATTTGGCTAATGATGGTTTGAGAAGTTCCATTCTGGTGATTTTAATCATGAAAATGAGCCACGTGTCTGACCTGAGACCAAGGTGGATAATGAAGAACTAAAAACTGTAGTGGAAGCAAGTCCTTCTCAACCTGTGTGAACTAACAGCAATGTTTGATGTTACTATTCCAACAAGATTGGACCATTTGAAACAAATCAGCAAGGTAAAGAAGCTGGATTGACAGGTTTCACATGAATTAAACAAGCATCAGAAGAGACATAGTCTGGACACTTGCCTTTCTTTGCTGTCACGACATAAAGGAGAACCATTTCTACACCATATTGTTACGTGTGATGAAAAACGGATTCTTTTTGACAATTGCAAGCATTTGGCACAATGGTGGGATAAAGATGAAGTGCAGAAACACAGTCCAAAACGGAATATTCATCAAAAAAAGCTAATGGTGCCTGTTTGGTGGTCCAGTGCTGGTATTACTCACTATAGCTTCAGGAAACCTGGTCAATCGATTACAGTGGATGTCTACTGCAACCAGTTGGACAAAACGATTATGATGCTTGCAATTAAGCAGCTGAGATTAGTTGATAGAGACAGGCCAATCCTCTTGCAAGACAATGCTGGACCCCGTGTTGCACAAACAACACTGCTCAAGCTACGGAGGCTGGACTTGGAAACTCTCTGTCATCCACCATATTCACCAGACTTTGCACCAACTGACAACCAGTTCTTCCAGGCTTTGGGCCACTTCTTGCAAGGAAAATATTCAGTTCTCTACAAGCTGTGTAAAACGGCTTTTGTGATTTCATCGCTGCTCACCACTTGCTCTCCAGGCTTCTTCGCTGTTGGCATTAAACTAGCTACCGTTAAGATGGCAAAACCAGGTTAATAGTTTAGGTGCATACTTCAATTAATTGTACTGCTTCTTGTCTGAGATATAATAAACTACACTTTTGATTCGAAATCAGACATTTCATATTTAATGACCTTACTATTTCAGCAACATGAGGGAGAAAGACTAAGACATGGATTTCAGAGAACAGGGACTTCGACACATGAGAAAAGCAAAGGGAAATCAAGATTTAGAGCTACCCAGCAGCCTGGAAGGCAACTAGTCTGGCTGGAAGCAAGAGGAAGAAGAATGGCTTCAGGAGGAACGTCTCAGGGTGGGAGCTTAGAATGTCACAGTGTTTAGAATTGTGTTTGACTATTTAAAAAAATTGATAGTATATGACCAAAAAAAAGATAGTGATGAGTACATAGAAATTAGAAAATTTAAAAAGAGACAATTATTAACTCCAGGGAAAACAAAAAGTTGCATGAGGAAGGAATCGAATTGTTTCTGTAGTCAATATTTTACAAGGTAATGATTTCATTAATCTGATTATTGAATTAATTAAACAGTATTATATATAAATTGTGAGAACATAAGGGAGAAGAAAAGGGGACAGAGGAAAGCATAAAATAGCTTAGGCTTCCATTTCCATTATAATATTAATAAATTAGTACATAATGTCAAAATATGATAAATTAAGGTTGGCAGGAGGTGGAGAAGAGTCACAAACTGATCAATTTATTATAAAACTTTGAATTCACTTTAGGGGCATTGATGGATTGGTTAATGTATTACCTTGATAAACATATAATTTTATTCTTTAAAAAGTGACTAAACTGTGAATATACTATAATGTGGTGATACAACGGGAGATAAAAAACAGGTTCTAAACCCCAGCCCTGCTAATTCCCAAATGCTGTGGCTATGTCTCTCTACTGGAGTTTCCTTATTTGAGGTCAGGGCTCCAAAAATTTCTCTCAACTTCACGCTTACATGCTCAAATCTGCCCATGTTCAGTGAGGCTATTTCTTGGGTCTCCTTTATAATGATTCATTGACTAATCATGAAAAATACCAAATGAACAGCTTCCACTCCAGGATCTTAAATAACTGGAAAGAAACACATTCTTCTCTGACCCACAGACATCACATGCCATAGAACTACAACAAATAAAGCATTACCAGGTAGTAAAAGTAATGTAGTGCTCTGACAAGATCCTAATTGACTCACTAAGTTATGGAGATTTTAAGCAACAATTTACCCTGTTCTTAAATTTTAAAAGTAGTTGCCATAGCAACTCCTAGACACAGCATATGGTATGTCTGGTACCTCCAAGATAACAGAGCAGATTCTTGATGAATTTTCCTTACAATATGTTGTGAACTTTTGTACTTTTTTAGTGTTTCAGTGGGCAATGTTACAAGGTGCTAGTATTCATTGGTATTATCTATATAATTTAAAGCTTACTTTGAAGCATTTGTCATTTGCAACAAAAAAACCTTTAATGCTTCTCATATCCCTTACTATATTTTCCTCATCAAAAAATAACTACAACTCAGTAGAAAAATTAGCAAATGAACAGGTAATCTTAAAAGAATAAATGTAAATAGAGAATAAATCATATGGAAAATGTCTTGTTCACTTATAGGGAAAGGAAAACTAAGACTAGATACTATTTTTCCTCTCATCAAATTGGTAAAATGTTGGAGAGTGGGAGGAATTTAAATTGGTACTGCCATTCCAGTAGTTAATTTGGGATTATAAATTCAAAGACTTTAAGATGTCTTGCCATTTGACCTAGTAATTTCATTGCCACAGGTTTATTCTAAAGACTTTTTTTAAATGCACAAAGATTTCTATGCAAAGATTTCTATAGAATAATTATTTTATTAGTTAAAATTAGAAATAACATTAACCCATAGTAAGAAGAGATTTAAAATTAAAAGTTATATAAGCAATCTCCTCTTACTGGGCATTTAGATTTGATGCAATATTTTTCTATTATAAATTTTACTACTATAAAATATGATATATTTAATACCAATTATAGCACTATTATAGTATATATGCACATGCTATATGTATGAACTATTTATACATGTATATTAAATTTGAAAACAGGTTTTTAAAGACTTAGCAAAATAAAAAAATTAGGTTATACTGTATTTGTAATATACTGTATATATTCAGTCATAGAAAAAGCATGGAAGGATAGACACCCCCAAACAAATAAATAAAGTGGCTGTTGTGAATACCCTAAACTGACCTTCAATTAGTCATGCCCTTATATAATCCTCTACCCTTGAGTGAAGGCACCACTGATGACTTGCTTCTAACCAGTGGAATACGGCAAAGGTAATGGATGCAATGTCACTCCCATGATTATGTTACTTGGTATAAGATTCTGTTAATAATATATTAGCAGGCTGGAGAAAAATTATCCCAATGGCTTGAAAATTCACACTGCCATGTAGCAAGGAACTTTGGGCAGTCTCTAGGGCCTGAAGGGAATTTTCCGCCATTGGTCAGTAAGAAGCCAGAGCCATCAGCCACACAGCTGCAAAGAAGTGAATTCTACCAACAACCTGAATTAGAGGCAGACTTTTCCCTAGATGAGCCTCCAGATCAGAACACAACCCAGTCAACACTTTGATTGCCGCCTGGTGAGACCCTGAAACAGAGAATCCAGTTATATTGTCCCAGGAATTCTGACCAACAGAAACTGCGAGATAATAAATGTGTGTGCTATTGTTTTAAGCTGCTATGGTTGTGTTGATTTACTACACAGACTAGAAAATGAATACAGTGACTGTCTCTAGAAAGTAGCAATTTTTACAAATTTCCTTTCTTATTTGTACTTTTCTAAATTTTCTAAAATGTTATAATAAGAATTTCTTTGCTTTTAAAATCAAAAGATGTTACTTTCAACAAATCATCTGGAAGCAAAAAATAAGTATGCTCTGCAATTTTTTAACTGATTTTGAATGTGGCAAAAGAATATTTTTAAAAATACACAATGAAAATATAGCACTAAGATTACCCCAGATTTCTATTTTTTTAAATGATCTTAACAGAAGATTTTATTTAAATCATGTTAGCATAGACTGTTTCTGAAATTTTAAGCTTTCTATATTTAATAATGCCTGCTGGGAGAAAAAAAAAAAAGAAATCATACTTTTAAATTTTTCTTTCCAATTTTGACCATGACTTAAAATGGAAAAAGTTATGTTGATTGTGGCTAAATGTTCTCGTTTTTAGAGGCCATTATGCACTTTAAATTCTCTGTTGGCATTTTAATTTCATTTTACAAAATAAATCCCAACTGACAACAGAATAAAGCAAATTCTAAGTCAACTAAGCGAAAAAGTGTCACCGCAAACAGAAAGAACTTTGCAAACTGATGCAACATTTCATATGGCTCCTGAACCTAAATTTCCAAAGTTTCAACAGAAAAAAAAAATATGTGTATGTTGGGGGGAAGTATTGACAACCGAAACCATTTCCACAACTTACTGTCTACAACATGATGTTACTATTCAACTGTCTGCATTAACATAAATTTACTATTGTAGGAAGTTCTTGCCAAGAAAGATTAAAATTGCAATAACTATTGCTTATTTCAGAAATGTTCTAAAATTCCATTTATCTGACCTAGACTACTGACCTGATCTAGACTACTCAATTTATCATCATTAGAGTAAGTACCCCTTTCTCAAGACAATGAATAGCTTAAGTAAGCTCCTCAAATTACAGTTTACTCTTTAAAATTTGCTTTAAAATTCTCACATTTGAAATTATCGTATCATGAATTTTGCCCAATCTGAATCAAGCATTATAAAATCTATCTTAAATCGAATCCTCAAAACTTCATAAATATGCTACTACTATCCCCTCTAAGAGATGTTACTAAGACTCTCTCAAGGTAGTGATTTTTGATACTGCAGTAAACAATAAATTTGGCTTTGTTTTAATAACAGGCTATTTCAGTGGTATTTTCAGGGAGACAGTATTCAATAATCTTGGAGTTTCCACCAAAATACAATAGAGATCTGCTCACTGCAGTGGTCTAAGACTCTCCACAAGGAACAGTACTCTTCAAAGTTCCTGTGAACCTCTTCCTCAGATCTCTCCATGTCAGTAATAATGAGGTAAGTCCACACTGGGTTTGAGCTTCAATTTCTCCTTTTTTTAAATCTCCCCAAATGGTGAGTTTATTTTGATTCCTATTAATAGAATATGAAACAATTTTTTAGGAATTTTTGATTATCTGATAAGATTTGCAAAACTTTTATCTTTAGTGGAAACCTGACTAATTACTAACAACATTACTATTTGTCTCTGTCTGTCCTTATTGCTTTTGTTGTGCATCTGTGAGAGGAAGTTCCTTGGTAAGGGTCGAGGTCCACAATAAGACCATTCATTGGAAATGGAGCATTTTAGAAGGTTTCTTCTCAGATTACTGTCCTTTGGACAAACTTTTCCCTGAGTCACTTATCAAAACATCATGAGAACTTTCTTCAGTCGTAAGTTGTGCCTGGGATTCTGGTTCTGGGAGATATTTCCTCTCTAAACTTTTCCATCCACCAAGAACAAACAAGTTAAGTGTGCAGTTAGAGATGGCATGGCCATTAGGCTAGAGATCCAATTCACAAAGTACATGAGTAACAATTTTGATTGTTCCCAGACCCTCATAGCTTAGTCTCAGTACAAGCCTAACATCTCAAATTCTTCTACTTATCTTTCCAAGTAGCATAATTTTACAATATAGAATTTATAACAGTCACTTTGGTAAGCTTTAGATATGAAAGAAATTATTCATTTGAAGGGTGTCATAGAACAAAAAAAACCAAAGTACCAATGATCTGTATGTTTTTACTGTTATGAGGAAGTATGCCAAAGAAATTCAGATTCCAAAATTGCTCTATTAAAAGAGTCCTTGGACAAGGCAAAAGAAAAATTTGAAAAACCTAAAACTAGCTCACCTCAAGATACCCCAAATCTCAACTTGAGATTATCCTACTATTCTTCCCCCATCCTACACTTCTACATTTTCTTCTGTCCCTATCTCTCCTTCTGACCTACTTCCCTTCCTTTCTAGCCTCCCACTAGCAACCAAAGCTTGATTAACTTTTAAAGTTAAACACCCTTCCCAACAGTAAAACCTCTCATGGTCAAATATAAATTCTGGTGCCATTCTAAGTGAAGAACCATTGTCAAAGAATTCCCAAAGTCTTGACAAGGATAGAAAAAAATTTACCAAAGAATTTAGTATAATTTTAGTAACATAAACTCCAGAGCTCTAAGATCTACAGCAATTGGTTCATATTTTGTAAGAAGCTCAGATGCAAAATATTGTATGGAAAAAGTAAAATGGGAAGATCCTGAGGTAACTTAAGCTCCCCAAATTTCATAGGTAACCTAAGGAGTTTAGAAAAGCAATAGATGTTGGAGAAGGTGTTTTGGAGATTTACCCAAAAGCATTCCATGTAAAAATATATCGGACTCAAGCTTCCAGTTTCTAGTTTCACATGAAAAGAGCTTGGAAATCACCACCCAATAGTAATGAGTGAAAAGATGAACAGACTGAACAATATACTCTTCTATGATCTGTAACAGAGATGAGCACACTGCAGGCCCCAAAATTGGAGAGGCAGACGGGGAGATACAGGGTGTCATGGCTTACCAGAGCAGGCAAGGAGCAGTGCCAGGGTAGAACAACCTGAGCTGTAATTGATCAGTTGCTGGTAGCCCAGTGTGGACAAGTCTGAGAGTTAAAGACTCTAGGGGAACCCAGTTCCAGGGGCTTTGTCCACAGTTTTATGAGATCTACATCCAGGTGCTCAAGCAGGTTCTCGCAGTAAATATTGGAGCAGTCTATAGTCCTGTGATTAGCTCTCAGTCTTTTAGAAAGCATGTGTCTCTAGACTGTGAATTTCATAAATGCAGGCATGTCATTTTCAAACTACAGAAAAATCAGAGATAAACCACTCTACCTAGAGTGGAACAAAGATAAGCATTGAAAAAATATATATACACTGTGAAAGAAAAATGATCTAAAATCAATAATTCAAGTTTCCACCTCAGAAAACTAGAAAAAGCAAAGCAAATTAAATCCAAATAAGCAGAAGAAAAAATAAGAATTAGAGCAGAAATCAATGAAATTGAAAACAGAAAGTCAGTAGAGAAAATCAATAAAATCAAAAGCTGAGTTGTTTTTAAAAGACCATAAAATTGATAAGGCTCTAGCTATGCTGAGAGAGAGAGAGGCCAGAATTCAGTGTTGTCATCATAGCTAATGGCATTCTCAAACTCCTGGGCTAAAGTGATTCTCCTGCCTTAGCCTCCCAAGTAACTTGGACTACAGGCATGCACCACCATTCCCAGCTATTTTTCTATTTTTTGTAGAGATGGGGTCTTGCTCTTGCTCAGGCTGGCCAAGTGGGATTTACCCCAGATACACAAGTCTGTTTCAACATTCAAAAATCAATTACAATAATTTTTCACAGTCTAAAAAAGAAAAATTACATGAATGTATCAATAGATGCACACACACAAAAAAAATCTTTTAACAAAATCTAACACTTATAGATGATAAAAACTGTCAGTAAACTATCAATAGAAGGAAACTTCCTCAACTTGATGAATATCTACAAAAAATTTACAGCTAATATTATACTTAATGGTAAAAAAAATAAAAATAAAACTTGAACCTTTCCCACTAAGATTAGGTTTGAGGCAAGAATGTTCCCTCTCACTAGTCCTTCAACATCATATTGGAAGTCCTTGCTAATGCAATAAGACAAGAAAAGGAAATTAAATGTATGTAGCTAGGGAAGAAAGAAATAAAACTGTTTTTGTTCTCAGATGACATGATCATCTATGTAGAAAATCCAAAAAAAGTGACAAAAAGCACTTGGAACCAATAAGTAATTATAGCAAGGCTGTGAGCAAGGGTACTATACAAAAGTCAATAGCTTTCCTATATACAAGTAATGAACAAATGAAATTTGAAATTTAAAAAATACCATTTACTTTAATACCCCCAAAAATGAATTACTTACACATAAATCTAACAAAATATATACAAGATCTACATGAGGAAAAATACAAAACTCTGATGAACAAAATCACAAAAGAACTAAATAAATTGAAAGATATTCTGTGTTCATGGATAGGATGATTCAATATTGTCAAGATGTCAGTTCCTCTCAACTTGATCTACAAATTCAAGGCAATACTAATCAAGATCCCAGTGATTTATTTTTTGGATATAGACAAACTGATTCTAAAGTCTATGTGGAGAAGCAAATGATCCAGAATAGCCAATTCAATATTGAAGAAGAAGGACAAAGTTGGTCACACTTTAACAAAGTTAAAGTCACAGTGTGTGACTTTAAGAATTACTGTAAAGCTATGGTAATCAAGTGAGTGTGGTGTTGGTAAAGGAAGAGACAAATAGATCAATGGAACAGAATAGAGAGCCCAGAATTAGACCCACATGAACAGATTCAACTGATCTTTGACAAAGGAGCAAAAGCAATAAAATGGAGAAAAGATAGTTATCTTTTCAACAAATAGTGCTGTAATAACTGGACATCCACTTCCAAAAAAAAAAAATACCTAGATCCAGATCTTACACCTTTCACAAAAATTAACTCAAAATGGATCATAGACCTAAACATAAAATGCAAAACTGTGAAACTCCTAGAAGACAACATAGGAGAAAATCTAGATGACCCTGGGTATAATGGTGACTTTTTAGATACAGCACCAAATGCAAGATCCATGAAAGAAAGAACTGGTAAGTTAATTCATTAAAATTTAAAACTTCTGTTCTCTGAAAGACAATGTCAAGAGAATGAAAAGACAAGCCACAGACTGGGAGAAAATATTCACAAAAGACACATCTAATAAAGGACTGCTATCCAAAACATAAAAAGAACTCTTAAAACTGAACAATAAGAAAACAAACAACCCAATTAAAAAATGGACCAATTTTGTTGAATGCTTTTTCTGCGCCTATTGAGAGGATCATACGGTCTTTGTTTTTGCTTCTATTTACATGGTAAATTACATTTATAGATTTGCCTATGTTGAACCATCCCTGCATCTCTGGGATGAAGCCCACTTGGTCATGATGGATTATTTTTTTGATAAGCACCTGAATTCAGTTTCCTAGGATTTTGTTGAGAATTTTTGCCATTTGATCCAGCAATTCCATTAATGGGCATCTACCCAAAAGAACAAAAGACATTCTATTAAAAAGACATCTGCACTAGAATGTTTATAGCAGCACAATTCACAATTGCAAAGATGTGGAAACAACCCAAGTGCTCATCAATACATGAGTGGATTAATAAAATGTGGTATATGTATACCATGGAGAACTACTCAGCCACAAAAACAATGGTGATACAGCACCTCTTGTATTATCCTGGATAGAGCTAGAACCCATTCTACTAAGTGAAGCATCACAAAAATGGAAAAGCAAGCACCACATGTACTCACCATCAAATTGGTATTAACTGATCAACACTTAAGTGCACATGTAGTAATGACAATCATCAGGTGTCAGGCAGATGGGAGAGGTGAGGAGGGGTTGGGCATATACACAGCTAATGCGTGTGGTGCACACCATCTGGGGGATGGACACATTTGAAGCTCTGACTTGGGTAGGGCAAAGGCAATATACATAAGCTAAACATTTGTACCCACATAATATGCTGAAATAAAAAAAATTTTTTTAATTAAAAATGGACCAAAGACCTTAACAGACACATCATCAAAAAGGTAGGTAGATGGCAAATAAGCACATGAAAAGAGACCCACATATGTCATCAGGGAAACACAAATTAAAGCAGCAGTTAGATACCACTCACTACACACCTACTAGAATGCCAAAATCAGGACACTGACATCACCAAGTGCTGAAGAAGATATGGAACAACAGGAACTCTCACTAATTACTGGTAGAAATGCAAAATGGTACAGCCACTTTGAAAGACAGTTTAACAGTTTCTTACAAAAGTAAAGATACTCTTACCATACCACCCAGCAATTGCACTCCTTGGTATTTACCCAAAGGAGTTGAAAACTTATGTCCATACAAAAACCAGCACATAGATTTTTATGGTAGCTTTTTTTATAATTGCCAAAACTTGGAAGCAACCAAGATATTCTTCAGGAGGCAAAAAGGAAACAAATTGTACATCCAGACAATAAAATATTATTGAACAACAACAAAAATAAATGAGCTATCAAGCCACAAAAAGACATGGAGGAAAATTAAATACATATTACTAAGTGAAAGAAGTCAATCTTAAAAGCCTACATACTGTATGATTCCAATTATATAATATTCTGGAAAGGATAAAGCTATGGAGATAGTGAAAAGATCAGTTATCGCCAGGGGTTGGGGAAATGAATAGGCAGAGCACAAAGGCTTTTTAGGGCAGTGAAAATCGTTTGTATGATACTTTAATGATGGATATATGTCATTATACATTTGTTGAAACTCACAGAATGTATACCAAGAATGAACCCCAAGGTAAACTATGGACTTCGGGTGATTATGAAGTATGTAATGTATTAATAGGTTTTGTAAGTTTATCGATTGTAACAAATGTGCTCTCTGGGAAGGGATGTTGATAACCGGGGAGGCTGTGCACGTGTAGGGGCAGGGGTATATGAGAATCGCTGTACCTTCCTCTTAATTTGACTGTGAACCTAAAACTGTTTTAAATAAGATAAGTTTTTTTTTAAAAAAATACATTGGACTCTGATTCAAAGGGAGGATGAGTTTATTGAAGAGTTCAAATATAGTTTTCAGTACAATCCTTTAGCGGCACCAGAGGTTCTCAAAATAAACCTTACAAAATTTTCACACAGAATTACCCACCATGGTTAGGACAAAATTGCTATTGTACTCAATTAACATTAGTGGGGAAAACATTATTAACATTTTTGAGTGTGCCACTGGTGCATGTCTGATCTGTCATCATGATAATCCTGGTACAATTCTAAGGGTGGAATGTACAAGAGCCCAAACCGCTCTGCTCTTTCAGAATCTCCAAATGATTTTCATATAACCTCCTGAAACAGGTTTTGAATATATTCTGGCCATTGTTTACATAATAGGGATGGATTGAAATAATTCCTTGCCAGAGAGTATGGCTCTTAGTGTAGCAAAAAGATTACTTGATTTTGTGCCTCCAACCTGGTGAATTCCAACACTTACCTCAGGTAATGAGGTAAAGCCTATTTTACTTGCACTATTATTAAAGAGTTTTGCAAAATTCTGCTACTTAATTAGAAAATTTTTGGTCCATATTACCCCAAATCTTCAAGAAAGGCAGAAAGAATAAATGGAATTCTGAAACTCAAATTAGCATAGTTCTTAAGACATTTGAACTCCCACGATCTAAGATATTTTCATTGGCTTTAATGACAATGAGATCAACTCCTCCTTGGATTCACTGACTCTCTCCTTATAAAATATTAATATATTGTCCCACACATCTAAGAATTAGAATATCGTTGCTAATTCTATACACAATTACAAGCAAACATAACTAAATACTGCAAGGGATTTATGCAATATACTTAGTCTTAGCATCAATATGTATTAGCAACCCTTCTTCAATATCTTCCTAGACTATTCTTGTATAACATAAAATTTACAAACATCGAAGTTTGTCCTGGAAGAGACATCAGAGAAAGACAGCCCTTGAACTTCAAGGTAAAGACTCCATCATGTGTTATTTATAACTACCATAGCAGAAAAACTTCAAAGGGTTGATTGTTAGATTAATGTCTCTCAATTAAAAAGGAGATAATTATCCTTGAATGACTAAGAGATTATCTCTACCAGAAACCTCAAGCTAAGATTCTCAGGAACCTCACAGAAGCAGACAGTCTTCAGAAGGAGATGGCTTCCACCCAAAATCTTTAAACCAAACAGATGCCTACATGAGATGTCAACAGCCTCCACTCAGAAGCCATGGAATGAGACTAGGGATTGCCACGCTTTAATATACACTCTTTGGCTCTTTATATTCTTAGCTATCTTCTCTCTTCTTTTGCTGGCTTTAAAGCTCTCTTTAACTATGTTACCTGCAAAGCTACTATTCAACGTTGTCTTTTTACATGCTTAATCACCTGGTTCCAATTTACTTATAAACTGACTAATCCCACAACCACTCTGACTGCTGGATTTGTACACATTCTCCTTTGGAAGCTCCAGCTTCCATTGGTACTAGTTCCTTGTAATAAACCCATTAGTTTACTAGGTAATTGAACTCAAACAACAATTAAGGAACTTTAGATGGCAAATACCACAACAGGCCAGAAACCCAGTAATCTAAAATGCCCTATTATGTTATGCCATAAAAGGGAAGTTCCTATCTCCACCAAATACTTGAGAACCTTTTGTGACAGCTAGATTTTATAACCAAATTGCACAGAAATAGAACATAAAAGAGACCGAGGAAACTGATGTTGTATATTTGGAAGTAATCTCACTTTCATAGACCTTTCAAGTAAGACATACTACATACTGCAGCACAAATTCTTTTGCTTTAGATAGACTTAATGGTTTTGATATACATATTTATTGCCTGTCACCAGGACATTCTTGATGAGTGGCACCAAAATGTTACAATACTATTTAAAGCACCATATGAATATTTTGGCCAAAAACATATTAACTGTGGCCCCCAACAAATGGTATTGGATTTGCTGCATAAAAGCCCATTGACTACTAATTGCAGAGGGTCTAGTTACTTCAATAAACTAATGCCTGTGTTCAGAATAATTCCTAATATCACCCCTGGTCCATTTTGATCCATCAGTTTCCCTTTTTGGGAAGAGAGATCCCAGCTGTCCTTCAGTATCAAAAGCAGATTTCTTCCAGAAACTCCACAAATACTAGAATTCTCTAACGCTCAAGTTCCATATATAAAATAGCATAGTATTTGCATATAACCTACAGACATCCTCCTATATACTTTAAATCATCTCTAGAATACTTATAATACCTAATACTAATATAAATGCTATGTAAATAGTTGCTATACTGTATTTTTTAAATTTACATTGTTTTTATTGTGGGTTCTATGTCCACAGATTCAACCAATCATGGATGGAAAATATTTGGACAAATACATCCATAAACAGCCACAATGCTCTAAGCACTACAGGTAATATAACAATAGTGCTTCACAGTCCTAAAGGAAACAGTATATGAAAATAGATATTTCCTTTTATGCTGCCCACTTTTCTTAAGAACATGCTATTTACAGAAGTTTTCTTAGAACATAAAGAGGAAATCTTTTCTTTGATAATTGGGCTTCAGTTCCTCTCAAGGGAGTAAACTCGTCACCAGTCAACTCTGGAAAAACTAAAGAAGCAAGGCCGGGCGCGGTGGCTCACGCCTGTAATCCTAGCACTCTGGGAGG